>JAVYIG010008542.1:0-88223 GCA_035222895.1 Strongylocentrotus droebachiensis
TCACTTAGAGGGAGATGTTTACTATTCTTGAACAAGGGCACTTAGTGATTGAAATTAGATTTGATATAATGTGCGTTTATCGAAATTCTGACAAAAAAGAAAACAAAGACAGAATAAAGAAAGAGCGAATAAGATGAAAGTGAAATAAAATCTCGAAATTAATCTTGAAACCTGCGGCAGATCTCCTCATTACTCTTTAACTGCCACCCATACAATTGCACCCAGTGCCACAGTGCCTAATCCCTATTGTGCCAGCCACAAATCTCCTGTGTGCCAAGTTAATTAATTAGTTAAGGGTTGGTTCAAGTGCGTGTTTTTTAAATCTTTACAAAAAACAAATCGCTATTACTCGAGAAAATCCAATCTGACTGTTGTATACAAAGACGCGTAATCCAAAGCCGATAACGTGATGCACGCGATGGTACTTTCAATAGCGCTGCAAAAAGCACTCAGCACGATGCAATGGGCATGAACAATGACTGTTATTACATATGCTTGCTAGCGTGCACAAAGCAGACGAGCGGTAGCTCGCTAGCATGAACGTAGCAATCAATCGATAGCGCGCTCCCGTGCACAGAGCACTATAACAATAGCGCGCTAGCAGTCTCATGGCAGGATATGAGTTAATAAATGAAAATAAATATTCTGACCGAAGTCGAGAGGTAATATACAGATCTGCTGCAGAGCGTCAACGTAATCGCAACTCATATTCTCACTACATTCACAATCGCGATTAATCTTAAGTTTAGGACCGATATAAAAAGACATCAAAACCTTATACTCATACATGTGTAAATTTGGTAAAATTATAGGATCAGAGAATGAAATAATATTACTGATTTACTGTTCTTCTATTTTCTCCAAACTATCCTTAATATAGCCTATAAAGAAGGACTAGAGCTTTTGTTACCTGGCATCAGAAGTCGTGTATTGCATAGAATACGCGTATCGTATGTAATATAACAAAACCGGAGAATGATTAAAACTACTCTACTTTTTTGTGCTCAATATCATATTTTATTTTATTGATCTATCAATTTTTAATGGAAAATAACATCCGATATTAAACCTCTCACGCTTTTCCAAAATCATGACAAAAGTGAGGCCACACGGCCTTTTCCGATTTCCAATGCGCGGGCCGTGCGTCGTAGAACGCGGTGCATGCGTTGACCATTCGTCCAGCGCGCTAGCAACACGCTGTGCTTTCGTTGGAAGTTGTTATCATGTGCGCGTGCGCTCTGTGTACGGTCTGTATGCGCACTGTATGCGCTCTGTATGCTCTCAGCGCGCTAGCAACACGCTATGCATTTGGTGTCAGCTCGCTGTAGCTTCGACAAAAGTTGGGCGCAGGACAACGCACTGGCCAAAATTTGCAAATTTCCCATGCGCTGGCCATGCGTTCCCCATGCGTCCTCTCTGTGTGACCGGGCCTTTATGCTACGTTCACCCTCAACCGCCCGTTTTTTTTTTTTTTTTTTTTTTCCTGCCCTTTCCACAAATCAAATGGTTGAGCAACAGTCGCTCGGGTCATGTTTAATACACCTTCATGAAGAGATGATTTGAAATCACTCTCACGTGACCAATCAAGGACCAACAATTCGTTTACCTAACTAGCCTTTGTTACGAACTCCTGTGGTCAGTTTTTTTTTGTTGACAAAAAGCTAGAGAATCATGTAAAGAGCATATAAAGTAGACGCGGTTCTAGAAGAATATCTTGTGTAGTAGGTGCTGTTTCTTGTATTAATTTTATACACGTACCTTGATGAAATAGGTGGGTTTGGTTGGTTTCAATATTATTTTGATGGTTGATCCCAAATACTAAAGAAAAGGGACATGGTTTTTCAATGTAATTCATTTAAGCACCCCATACCTCGAGGATAGTGTCGATAATCACAAGTAAGTACGTAAAACTCGACAGCCTAACGTTACCTGTTATTCCCTATATTACTATATGAAGTAAAATGTATTTAAAGAATCAATTTGTAGGTGTTCATCTTTCGTCATAGCCGTTGTCATTGTTAATCAATCGCAAATTCAAACAAGATTGGAATTGGTCGCTGATTTGCAACAGATCACAAAATGACGAATAAATAATTGGCAGACGGTATCTAAAATATGACCTTTTTTTCCCCTGCCTTTTTCACAATCAAAGGTGTGAGCAGCAGTCGCTCGGGTCGCCTGTCTAATCGCACCTCCATGAAGACATGAGATGAGATCAGTCTCACGTGACCAATCAAGGACCAACAATGCGTTTACTTAACTAGCCTTTGTCACGAACTCTTGTGGTTCTTTATTATGGTGACAACGTCTGCGCATTATGGCCAGATACACGATTGGGAGTCCTTGAAATAAATTTGTTATTGAATTCGAATGGTTTTATAGCTATTCTGACCCCAAACAAGGAAAAAAGACTAAGAAAGAAAGAAAAGAAGAAAAAAGTTCTAAAGAAATCAAGAGATCTGCTGCATAACATTAAATAAATCGCAACTCCTATCTCTTAATTACGCATTTAATCTTCAGTTGCGATTGATATCAACCCTGATCACACATTATTTCACAAACGTGTACTTGATGTAATATCACAGGACCGGAGAATGAAACTTAACGATTATACTTGTTTATATCCCCACCCACCTATTTATATAACCTTAGAATAGACCCAGACATTTGGACAGCGTTCATTAAAAGTGCGCATATTGCTTAAATTTGTTATTACTGATGGAAAGTATAATTCATTAACATTTCACGCTTTATCTTACCGGGTTTATGACACCCAAATATTAATTGCCTTGTCCTCAGAGACTAGGTATATAACTTTCATTAGAGGTATATACCTTCAGTATTCTAATATTAACATATTTCATTTGATCATTAAAGGGATAGTTGAGTTCTGTTTTCAGACCGCAAATGCCTTCAAAGTGCATGGTTATTGCTCTTATTCTTATTTATTACATGTATAGTGCCCTTTTAGAACTTATGATTGCTATGAACGTAATTTTAGATCCCAAAATGTGTGAAATTTAGCCAATACGATCATACCAATTCAGCTCCACTTTAAAAAAAAACACGGTGACCGTTAATGAATTCAATACATGAGCCGGCTGATTGTGGATATTATAAGCAACACGAAAGTACCAACCACAAAAGCCAACATCGGCATTGGCTGAAATACGACGTAAAAGGCGTTTTTCATTTTTTTCAACGGTTTTCAACGGTTTTTTCAATTTTTTCAAACTATCTAATATTTGTGGTGGTACACAAGTATTAGAAATCGTTATTTTTCAGCCGTCTCTTAACCGATTTTGATCAAACAAAGATGATTTTGTCATTTAAATATTATGTTCTTTCAAATTTGACACTCAGTTTTTCATTATCTCACAAAAAAAAAAATTTGTGTAGCACCCTCTGCAACAGAACTTAACTATCTCTTTAAAAAATGAACAGGTATCCTCTAGTGGTTAATATATTTGTATATCTGGTACTGATGTAAATATGCTTACCAGAAGAGTTCAATCAGATACATGTAGGCCTACGCCTTTTTATCGATTTTAATCTCGATATTATTCAAATTAAGATATTCCCATTAACACCTGAACATATAAAATGTAGAAAAAATAATTAACGATCTAAGATCAATGAAGAAAATATAGATGTCTTTTAAGTGTAGTTAATTATGTGTTCCCCTAACCTGGTTTGTGGCATCCAACGAATGCTTGAAATTTCACTGAATATGTAGAAAACATGCAGCTTTGGTGGTGGGCAACACCGTAAATGCAGCTGTACACGTACGTCATACTGATCAAGATGTTATATTCAATGACATCCCACTACTTTAGCTACCTGAAACCAAGCTGACGACAAATATTTGAAACATACTGGGAGTACAACAAATAATAAGGATAATAATTATAACGATAAGGATACAGTTTACCTCAATTCCAACACCTGATAAAAGACTGTTTTGTATCCACGTGATGCAAATAAAAAATGATTATATCAGAGTGTTAATGCACTTACCGGGATACTAGGCTTCAGATTTAACAATTTCAAAATGTACTGTCACGACAGGTACCGTTTAAACTACGGGACTTTCGTGCCGCTTATGATATGCAAAGTTTCACTGCAGATTAGAATAAACTTTAATCCAACAATACCCCCTTCACATAAATGGATTTTTTTTTCTCGAATCCTTACGGATAGCCAACTCATAACCAATCGCAAGCATCCGTAAGTAACTCGCTGGTATATGTAAATAACTCGTCAAAACTCGCACCAACTCGCAGACACACTTTAGGGTCCGTGAAAGGATAGTCAAATTTGAGGACATGTCAAAAATCTTCTTACGACTGTCCACGGGATTGATTTTTTCCGTAATAACTCTTAACAGTCCGTAAGTATCGGAAACCGCTCGGAAACCGCTCGTAAACCGCTCACAACAACACGTAACCATCCGTTAATTGCTCGCAAGCCTGGAATCTCTAAATGACTCGTTACAATTTTGTTACGGTTAGTTTACGCTTTGCTTACGGATTTATTTACGGATTATTACGAGTGCAAGGGCGCATACGTAATAGCAGTTATTGTTCATGCTCATTGGACTGTGCTGTGTGTTTTGAACTCGCTATTCACTCGTGGTTTACGATACTTTACGTGTATTTACGAGTACTTTACGAACAGATAATTAAACTTTACGTTTTCTTACGTATCGTATACAATTTGGGAAAGGTATTTAAGCTGCACAAAAAAAATCGTAAATAACGTTTAACTATTCGTAAAAACCCGTAAAAAGCTCGTAAAGTGCCCATAAGTTGCTTGCAGTTATCCTTGCAATCTTGTTACAAATTGTAGTAATTTTGCTGTAGATACTTCGTAATAACCCGTAAAAACCTGAAACAGACCGTAACTCTTAATTCGGTCGTAAAAGTTGCCAAATCATAAGGATCCGTTCATTTGTGCGCGGTCCGTAAGGACTCTAATACCCCCTTCACATACACGGATTTGTCTTACGAGTCCTTACGGATCGCCAACTCGTAGTCAATCGCAAGCATCCGTAAATAACTCGCTGGTATCCGTAAATAACTCGTCAGAACTCACAACAACTCGTAGGCACTCTTGAGGATCCGTGAAAGGAGAGGCAATTTTTTTGACATGTCAAAAATCTTCTTGCGAGTGTCCCACGGATTGATTTGTCCGTAAATAGCTCGTAAATAGCTCGTAACAATCCGTTACCATCCGTAAACCGCTCGCAACAACACGTACCCATCCGTAAACTGCTCGCAAGAATCCGTTAATGACTCGTAACAGATTTTTGTAACGATTCGTTACGGTTATTTTACGATTTGTTTACGGATTATTTTACGGATTATTGCGAGCAGTTTAAGGATGGTTGCGTGTGCTTACGTGTCGTTTAACGATTTTATTTCGGGTCATTTTACGATGGCTTTACGGATTGATACGGGTTATTAAGAGCATTTTACGTGTAGTTACGAGTACTTTACGAATAGATACGTATACTTTACGTATGCTTACGAACTGTTTACGATTTGGGGAAAGGTATAAAAGCTGCAAATTCGAACACTTTATTTTCAGTTTTTTTTTTTTGGCTAAAAATCGTAAGGACTCGTACATACTCGTAACTTACTCGTAACTATTCGTAACAACACGTAAACAGGTCGTAACTAACACGTTAGTTGCTCGTAGTTATCCGTGACAACTCGTAACAAATCGTGGACTCTTGCCGTAAATACATCGTAATAACTCGTAATAATCCGTAATAAACCGCAAACAGCTCGTAATAACTCTTAAACCGGTCGTAAAAGTGGTCAAATCGTAAGGATCCGTGAAAGATCCGTGAATTTGTGCGATCCGTAAGGACTCGTAAGAATAATCCGTGTATGTGAAGGGGGTATAAGAAAAAACCATGTATCTGAGAGGGGGGCATAAAAGGGAAATAAACGTGACAACGGAGTTATACGAGTGGTCCTGTTCGCGCTTGCTAATGGCCCGGTCCCACTGGCAGATGGACACAAAACGTATGCATAACGGACACACCGGACGAGCAAAATTTCGGGTGTGGCTCCATCCGTTTTCATCTGTTCCAGAAATGGACAAAATTCGCGAAAATTTGCGAAAACAGAACGGAAAATAGCGGACGTGGGTAGTATGTAGCGGGGATGTTAAACGGATGTTCATCGGAAGCCTAGCGGATGAAAGCGGATGGAAGTGGATGACAGCTTTGAATACTTTATATATACGAGATGCACACGCTTACACTTACACTGCTTACGCTTTCTATTTCCGTGCTACTAACGATGTATAGACGTTCCATGTACCGTATTCTTTCCTCCCTCTTTTCGTTTTCAGCTGCAGCGGATGTGAGTTGCGAGGATGCCCAGAGGACGCAGAGAGGATACAGCGGACGTTTAAACGGATGATAACGGACATAGAACGTTTGTTGCTCGTATTTGTCGCGGATTTACAACGTACACGGCGGAAGTTCATCCGTTCTAAAAGTTTTGAGCAGCTCAAAACTTTTTGCGCGGATGAAATCACAGTGGACGGATGCTTGATGGATAGAGCGTATGAAACACGTATGCAATGAGTACACAACGGATGCATAGCGTTTTCCCAACGGATGGCAAGATTTGTTTACGTTTTACAGCCTCTTTGCATCCGTAAGTGCAGTGGGACCGGGGCCGTCACACAGAGGGGACGCATGGGGGACGCATGGCCAGCGCATTGGAAATTTGCAATTTGAGCGTCGTAGAACGCGGTGCATGCGTGGACCATTCACCATTCGTCTAGCGCGCTAGCAACACGCTGTGCATTCTTGGAAGTTGTTATCATGTGCGTTCTGTGTACGGTCTGTGTGCGCACTGTATGCGCCCTGTATGCGCTCAGCGCGCTAGCAACACGCTATGCATTTGGTGTCAGCTCGCTGTAGCTTCGACAAAAGTTGGGCGCACGACAACGCACTGGCCAAAATTGCAAATATCCATGCGCTGGCCGTGCGTTCCCCATGCGTCCTCTCCTGTGTGACCGGGGCCTTAACCATCGGAACCGACCGAGAGCAGACAAAGTTGAGATAAAAGGTAAGTTTCAGATGAACGCATTGATCAATGAAAAAGTTACGAGTAAAGAGAAATATTCCTGAAAAAGGATGCCATTTAATCATTCAGACGTGAAATCATTAAAATTGGGAACCATGAGGCCATTATGTGGAAAATAGACAAAGCGAAAAACTCAATATAACAGATAATAAGCACAATTAAATAGAAGTGTTTTTTTTCAAAATCCAGTGATGATTACTACATAGCATTCTTTTTAAAAATGTATCAATGATCGAGAATTAAAGGATGCTTGACGATTTTTTTTTTTCTTTTTTTTTTTTTTTGGGGGGGGGTTGCAGATCACTTTCTAGAATTGATACAGAGGTAGATACGTGTTTTTGTAGAGGTTTGTACTATTTGTATTGAGTAAACATGACCAAATAGCTGTGTAGACCATTTGATTTAAATGACATCCCACATCCTACATAACAACATAAAACATGATTCACAGGCATTACTTGGTACTCCTATTAATAGGTCAAGTACAATGTCTTTAAACAAACAAATTAGTGTATGACACCTTTCGTGATAATGACCGCCACTGCTGTCAAATTAGGGGATCTGCAGCAGATCTGACATTAGGAAAAAACGATCGCCATACAGCATCTGACGTACGATCGATATTTGCTAACATAAGGAGGAGCTGTAGTTAGTCGTTATATCTCAAAAACGGAATAAATATTGTACACTAAATTCCGGGAGCAATATTTCTATAAAAACAATGAACGCAACTTTATATTGTAGTACCTGTTCGTTGAATCTATTAGGTAACACTGCAGATATTATGTACATGTTCTCAATGATACATTGCCTCGTACAGAGTTAAAACATTTTAAGCATAACATCCGAATAAAGTATTAAAATAAATCATAATAATAATAAGATTGGGTTCTTGTATAGCGCTTATATATATATATATATATATATCAGACTTGGCACTCCTAGCGCTCCCAATTATTACCCAGCCTTGGCTTACCTTTAGTTTTGGAATAAGACTAAGAAGTATGAAAAAACAATATACTTTTCTTTGGTAGATGATTATGGTGTCAAATAGCATTACACCACTTTTTACAGACATTTTAGCTTTCTGCAACAAACTGAGAACGCAATCAAAAACCACATACGGTCGGGCATGAGACTAATTATATCAAGCAAATATCTCTAATTGGACGCCCAATATAAAGTTTGAAAATCATCCAGCAAGAAATGTATTTTTTTCAGATTTGAAAACAAAAATAAACTGGCAATAGAGGTTGTACAGGCGTGCGTCTTCTTTCCACGCAGCAGATTTTCGCTTTCTCATTCAATGAACAAAAATCACTTTGCTCTCGTCGTCCGAATCGAAAATAAATATCTTTTTTTTTCTTTCATGCCCCCGCATGAAATACACAAAATGTATGATGTCGTGACCAAAGTTCGCGGAGATTGAAAACAAAAATAGGAATTGAATATTTTACACAGAACATTAATCCAATTAATACGAAATGGACGGCAATATTTTAGACTACAAGTTGGTGCAACTAAAAAATGTATCGTCAAAGAATACAGGAAATATCGCGATCTTAATATTCGATGACGGATCAGAATGCATAGCAACTGACAAAAAGGAATTCTTAAAACGAGGCCATTAATTCGCGCACGTTTACAGCTGATTCAACAACAAAAATAATCAATCAACTACAACATAACGTCATAATTCGCAGTGATATCCTTTCCCAATCAGATGGTATTACCTTTTACTAATAATTTAGATGACATCTTCTCTTGATATTAGATTCCTAGACCCTTGTTGGCAATATCAAAACATTTCATCAGGAGCTTAAAAAAACAGTAAAATATCCCGATCTATTGCCAATGTTTTAATAATTTCACACTCAATGTCAACAGAAACTCCGTGTGTAACTGTTGGTTCCTATTTTCATTGATGCTATCATATGTTCCTAAATATAATCGACTTTTTTCAGATAGCGAACTAAGGTCTTGCACACACTAAGGTCACACTTTAATCATACTTTTAATTAATCACGAAATGATCGTGTGCGTTTTTATAGTTAACGCGCGCGTGATAATGCACTCAAGTACACTAATTATTCTGTATGTTGACCCCTAACATAAAGTTGATTTCTACCTATTTAGTTATTTCATATGGCTAGTTACGAAATACGATTGATAATGCGATTTCGCAAAATTAAGCCTAAATGACATCACGGTAGACGGAGAGGTTTACTATTCATGACCAAGGGCAGTTAGTAATGGAAATTTGATTTTATAGTGCATTTATAGAATAAAGAAAGAGCGAAGCAAAATATAAAGATTAAAAGTGAAATAAAATTTAAAGGTGATCTGCAACCTGCTGCAGATCACCTTATCGTCAACGTCAAATCGTCAAATCGCAACCCAAAGTTTATCTATATTCACTGTGGCGATTAATCGTAAGTTGCGACTTATACCTACAGTATTAAGTTTACAAATTTCATTTGATAATCAACAATGTATAAATATCCTCTGGTGGCTACTACATGTGTATATCTATATAATACGGGTGTAAATATGTATACCAGAAATGTTGAATCAGATACATGTATGCTTCTTTTATTGACTGATTATTCTTGATAATATTCGGAGTATCATAATTCACGAAGAGCTGAATATATGAAATGTGGGATAATATAAACTGAATACTTTACATTTTGAGCAAAACATAGAGGTCTTTTTAGTTTTAGGTAATAATTTTTCCCTAACCTTGTTTGTGGCATCCAACGAATGCTTGATATTTCACTGAATATGTAGAAAACGTGCAGCTTCGGTGGTGCGCAACACCGTAATTGCAGATATACACATACGTCATACTGATCGAGCTGCTATATTAAAACCTATCCTAACATTTAATATCCCCGAGACCAAGCTGACGACAAATATTCGAAATATACTGGTAGTACGACAAATAATCATAATCATAATAAGTCAGTTTACCTCAATTCAACTCATGATATGTGATGCAATTAATAATGTTCATCAAAGTGTTTTTATTGTACGTGCCGGGATATTATGCATCTGAATTAACAAAGTGCACCATTAAAACTGACTTAGGAGCACCGGTTCAATTTACGGGTATTTGGTGCCGCCAATGTCTCCACAGTTTCACTACAGATTCGAAAAAGTATTAAAAATGATTTTGACTCCTGAAAACATTATATCGCTAGTTTCGAATCCAATAAAGGGAAATAAAATGTAATATGTGAAGAAATATCCAAAGGCCAACAGAGTTGTACGATTAGTCATACATGAGCTGTTAGCACGCGCAACAAACAGAGAGGAGACAAGGTTGAGATTGAGGGAGAGTTTCATATTGATATTTCACTAAATATGTAGAAAACGTGCAGCTTCTGAGCGTAATATCTTAATACACAATACAAGTCTTGAAACACGAAATCGATTGAATGGTGCTTTTTTGAAAATCTAATAAACAAGGAAAGAAATAATAAACAAATAAAAAAAGGACGATACAAAGAAAACAGGTTAAGACGAAAGCGAGAGGTGGCCTGCGGGTCTGCTACGAATTACCTAATAAATGAAGAGTAATACATATTCTTTTCAAAAAAACAAGAGGTAATCTGCAGAACTGCAGATTTGAATATACCGCAACCCTGATTACACATTTTATCACACACACACGTAGTGTTTGTAAGACCGGGGAATGAGTCAATATTACCGTACCTTTGTCTTTGCTCTATACCACTCCTTAATATATCCTATAGAATAGAGTTAGACTAGGTACATCACTTTTAGACAGTTCTCTTGTATTCATACGTTTACTTTGATCATGAACTATGAATAGCTATGTTGCTTGTGTATTACATTTGCATATCTGGAACAGGTGTCCATATGTATACCTGAAGAGTTGAATCAGATACAAATGTAGTGGAATGAACTTTACAGGTGCATAATCAATTGCGATTATGCTCACCAGCCTGATAGGGCGTTGCAAGAAAGGTGTGATTGATTGCAAGTTGTGATGATTGCAAGTTGCGAAATTTGTAACTGATATTTGCAATCGATTGCAACTCAATTTCTTGCAACGCCCCACTAGTCTCTTAGGTTTCCTAGGATTTTGTTAGGATTTAAGTTTCAACAACTATATTAAGTTGACTAGATCTAGATCTAGATCTTTTATTCCCCCTCTCTCTCTCTCTCTCTTTTACCCCCGGGGCGTTGCAATAAAGTTGAGTTGCGATCAATTGCAAATTTGCAATCAATGGCAAGACTTACGCGTGGTTTTGGGGATTTACAATTGATTGCAGCTTTCTTGAAACGCCCCATGAGTTTATTTCATTGTTATGACAGCTACAAATGGCATTCTATATGCGTACTTTAGTTCGGAGTTTCATGTTTATCAGCTCTTAAACATTCTTTGTCATCTGAAGTTTACAGACGTCATTTCAAACAATCACCTTTTTGGGGGCAAGAAAGTTGAATTGCGATCAATTGCAAATTTGCAATTAATCGCAAGACTTACGCTTGATTTGGGGTATTTGCAATTGATTGCAACTTTCTTGAAACGCCATATGAGTTTATTTCATTGTTATGACAGCTACAAGTGGCATTCCATATGCGTACTTTAGTTCGAAGTTTCATGGTTATCAGCTGTTGAACATTATTTGTTATCTAAAGTTTCCAGACGTCATTCCAACCTATCACGTTATTTTTTCGCAGGATAAACATTTTTTACCCAATCAAATGTCGTCAATATCTTTTAGTCACCGCGGATAACTCGAGAAGAAAGATTTCTTAAATTCTCCTAGCGTCTTCGTCCTGACAACATCACACATTGTCAATGATATTTTTTTTTTGATTTTTGGATTGTGACATACGTGGATTTTAGCATCGGTTACACTTGCCGTATTACTTAATTGTTCACTCTCTATTTGGAAACCTCGTTTAAGTCAACGGCATGGTCCTGTATCTTACTAGGGACTTGTTCAATAACTCTGAAATGTTTCATTTCGCTGGGAAACAATCCGTGTCTTCGTTTTTAGCGGAAATTTCATAGCGTTCAGCGATACTTACAAAGCACCAGCTCGACGCTACGACAGCAAACCACCAACTTTGTGTACGTCATCCCCTGGCCGCTGGAGTGGCCTAGCGTGACCGATTTACGCGAACACCCTTAGCCCAGACGTTTTCAGTTTTGCCTTCGTTTTCGCCTTTGTTTTCACATTCGTCTTTTCAGACCTCTTTAACTCGCCTAAGTATTCGCCTTTGCCTTTGATATTTTCTTCCTGTTCGTGGTGCGTCATTTTAATTAAAGGTGAACTTCAAAGAAAATCACAAATATGTCAACTAATGTATCACTAGAAACTGGTAAGCTAACAGATAGCCATCGTACAAGTTTTAGGTCAACTACATATCGGGTGATTCATAAAAATACAAATACAACCACCTCCAGTAGCAGCTGGGATATGCGAGAGATTCGCCGGAAAAATAACGATGTTTTTAATGACGTCACTATATGGACCAACACTGCCCAAGCAGACGACATCCCATAGAGAATGAACATAATTGCAAAGCTATTATTTCTCAAATTATAATGAGTTTAGTGTATATAAATGTAATGGCATGTCAAACCATTCAAAGGGGGATATGACCCGATTCCGATAACTAAAATCGTTTGCTTGTAAATACACAGGATATGTGTTAATTAACGATCAAAGAAACCAGACTTTCAAATTGAAAACCCCCCGGAATGATATCAGGACGGCATTTGTTCCCTCTTGAAACGCCGAACATACCGCGCTGTGTGCAGCTGAATATTCAATACCGTCTTATTTTGTTTACAAGCGACAAATTCCTTTATTTTTGTATCGCTGCATTTGTCATCAAAATAAAACCGTGTGCGGGGTTTAGAGTGAGGCAATAGATTATAATTTTAGCCTGACGGTAGTGAAGTAAGAGAAAGAACTCAAGAGAAGATGTAAACACAGGCACTGAAAATGTGTGTGATGTCATGGGACATCGTCTGCTTGTGCAAATCGTGTCCATACGGTGATCTCACACATCTCAGGAGCGTTCGGAGAGCTCTTCAGGTGCTATGCCGGGGCTGTATTTAAGCGTTTTATAATTTATAATAATAATCACCTCGAATGTTTCCAAGCATTGAAGTTTGATAACCTTGTCGAATCACAGTTTCAACTTTGCAATAATGAAATTAAGTTAGTTTTTAAAATCAATGAACATCAACTTTAAGAATAGAACATACATTTACTTTGCCATCCACTAATTCCTAAATATGGGACCCTGATTTTGAAAACACATGTTGGGGCATTTTGAGTCATCATCATGAGTGACAACGAGACGTCGAACGCCACGGCTCAGGTAGTGAACACAAACCCCAGCAAGTCATCGTCGTATTAACAGTCTCAGGCGCTCATGGAACAGAAATCGCAAGCAGGACAGGGCGGACACCAGGTTAGCCAGAGCCCCAGTCGGCAAGAGGGTGATGCTGGTACCACCGTTGGTTGGGTGTATCTGGCACGTCTTCGTTTTCGTCTGCGTTTTCGCCTGCGTCTTCGCAGACGTTCTCGCCTTGTCTTCGCAGACGTTTACGCATTCGTCTTAGTCTTTTGCTTTCGTTTCCACATTCGTCGTCTCCTTCGTCTTCGCAGATGTCTTTGCATTCCTCCTTCGTCTTCCCCTTTGCCTTCGTTATTTTCTTCCAGTTCATGGTAAATCAGTTTAACTAGGAATAGTACATATATTAACTTAACCATATACTAACTCCTCAACATGTGTTCCTATTTGTCGATTGCTAACCTTGATAATATATAAAATTAGATATTTCATGAATACCTGAATATATGAAATGTTGAAAGATATTAATGTTTTAATGTTCTTTTTGTTGTATTTCATGTTTATTATATGTATATTTCTTTGTTTATTGGGTGCCTCGTTAATCAAGCCTTGCCTTTAAGGGGCACTCTAAACCATTTACACTGTATTAATAATTTGCCTACGTGTATGATTTGTATATTGAGTTTGATTTTAAATGGTTCAATAAAACGAATTGAATTGAATTGAATAATATATATATATATATATACATATATATATAATAAACATATATTTTTAGATAATTGATCAAAACATAGATGTCTTTTTAACTCTCTAGGTAATCATGTTTCCCCTAACCTTGTTTGTGGCATCCGACGAATGCTTGATATGTTACTGACTGTGTAGAAAACGTACAACTTAGGTGGTGCGCAACACCTTAATTGCAGCTGTACACGTAAGTCATACTGGTCGAGCTTCTATGTTCAAACCAATCCCAATAGTTAATATCCCCGAGACTAAGCTGACGACAAATATTCGGGAAATAGGTGTAGTACGTCGCCCAATCGTAATTATAATGATAATGATGAAGATTTAGTTTACCTCAATTTCAACTTATAATAACAGACAATTTCTTATACATGTGATACAAATATCAATGTTTATCAAAGTGTGTTCATTGCGCGTGCAGGGGTACTAGTCATCTGAATGAAAAAAAAACGTGTACTGTTAATATTAAAGGGAGTATAGCATGGCAAATACTGGTTAACGTCATCTACGTCTTCTTTTGGACAAGTGCACGTAAAAACGAATGGACTTGATTAACTCTTATCCTGCCACCGGGTTAATCTCCATTGTGCCGAGCCCCAAATCCCCGCAGTGCCAAGTTTATAACGAGATAATCGGATTAACGCGATGGTACTATAACAATAGCGTGCATATATCCTTATGGCAGGCTATGAGTTAACGGTAATCAGCGACTTAATCTCTGCATGGTCAGCGCGCTAGCGTTCGAAAAACAGACCGAAGTTCTCCTCACGCTTCGGTTTCGTGTATGTTGCACGTACGTGAATGCTGCGGTCACGTCGTCCGTAGTCGTATTATACCCGATTGACCCGAGTAGGCCACGGGAAAGACACGTAGTCTCGTCATGCTATACTCCCTTTAGCATATACTGACATGAGAGGCACCGTTTGAAACTACGACACTTTCGTGCCGCCAAAGGTTGCAAAGTTTCACTGCAGGTTTTAAGCAGTGAAATCATGTAGTGTCTTGAAGGGATTCTAGATCTAGTTAAATAAAATAAAGAGGGGGGGGAGGAATTTGATTTATCGTATCATTAATTTTTGAGAAAATAGGACCAAAATGCAAACAAAAGTTTATTCGAGTTAAACAGTATTATAAAATGGCTCTAGTATTTTAAGCATCGTGATTGGTCAATACGCGTCACATGACATTGACAAATTTTTGATGGAAGCACGATTTTGCAGAAATGAGTGCAAAAAAAGTGCAAAAAAAGTTATAATGCACGTGACCATGGAGATCCAGTGCGTGCGCGTACGTGTAGTAGGCGCTCCCTCGAGTGCATTGTAATTACTGTAGGCTACGCGTAGCTTAGCTCTAGCTAGCTAGCTAGAGCGGGGTATTATTAAAAAGCAAATTTTTATTTTACTTTTGCCTTGGATTTAGGCCTGTTTTGACTTTTGGATTTTATAATGAAGCCAGGAATTTCAGCTGTCTGATGTAGACTCGTCTCTAGACCCACTGTATGGATTTTATTTTTAATCAAGGCAATGAATCCCATTGACTTTTTGGTAAGCCTGCAAGGTCTTAGTCTAGAACCAACATAACTCTAGATCTAGATCGAACTCTCGTAGACTCTAACTTAAGATCTAAAGTTTCGTTTGTTGCGATTTGTGTCGCTATTTTATAAAAGAAATAACGCACTTGACCCTGTTGTGCGAAACGTAAATGCAGTGTACGCTCGGTTTCTTCAGATGGTGCGCACTGTAAACTCGCCGCAAGCGGCTCGTTCACAGAGCGGCACCAACCGTTGTCCCGGTGGGATGTAATTTGCATAGGCAGCTCGTACATGTGTGCGAGCTTCCGCCACGTAGACTAATGCGCGGTATCAATTAGTGTGTAATTGAATCGTTCTAGCCTGTGCTTTACAAGAAAACTTGTAATTACAATGAAAGTGCTATGTGTTATTTTACGTTACGACATGGGTTCAGAGGGTTTTCCAGAGTTGTACTCTAGTTGAGTTTTACCTCTTGTTTTTTAAGCCTGGGCCATGTGCCGTCCGGCTTCCTGATGGAAAAGAGAGAAAATGTTTTTTAAACATTCATTAAACGGCCAGCTACCAGTAGCCGTTGTCAGGCTATCCTACAATAATTGAAGTGTGTTATTGTGTTATTTGTTTGTAATGGGACTCCTTTTGTGAGTCAAGAAGGGAGACAGGATTGAAGTGTACTAATAAGATGTGAAGTTATACGACATATTGGATGATTGGGGTTGAAGTTTTCTTGTTATTATTGTTGATATTGTTCTTGATAACAGGGGAAAGCGGTTTGCTGGATGGCAAGGAGGGGCTATGGTTGTTAAAGGTTGTTTAAAGGAATCCGTAATCCCAGGAAACTGGGACTCGGTTGTATTTCTTCCTCCCGGTTGGTCACGTGACCCGGGTTCCCCCTACTTGGTATTTGGTTTTTAGTCAGCCTTTACCCCTTTTCCCTGTACCATATCTGATATTGCTTGTACATTGATTGTGCTATATTGTTGAAAATGTTGAAAGCCAAATGGTTAACATGGGGAAATTAACCCCAGTGGAATAAATGTTGAGAATATAGCAATTGCTGCCTCTATGTTTTATTTCTTCTCAAAATGTAATAAATCAGACTATAATTGTTAGTTAATGGACCGTATCCAAAGGCCAAGAGAGTTGTAAGACTATTCCAATATGCGCTTGTTAGCCAGCGCAACTAGTTTCAGTTTAACGTATTGTTCATTGCAAACATTATGAGTAAAGAGAAATTTAGCTCATAGGAGGGTGCTATGTTATCCTTCATGCATGAAATCATGAGGTCAATGTAAAACTGGCACAGTTTAATTAGTGCAAGTCTCAATTTTCAAAAATATGGGGGAAAGTAAATAAATAACTGGACACTGAATTTGTCAAAAACATGAATATGGTAATCTACCACTTTGTGGAGACATAACACGTGTAAAAAGTCAATGGGAAATTTGGTCTTTAAAAAAAGGTCCACCCATACGCCTTTATACAATATAATTTAGTTATCAAGGATGTAGAAACAGAAGCAATGAGTGCGTTGATTATTGTTTGGTACAACCCTGTTACCTTTAAATTAATGACGGGAGTTACTCCAGTCATTAATTTAAAGGTAACAACGTTAGTCGAACAAACAACGCAATAATAATAATAACGCAATAACACATTTTTCATCAAGTGAAAGTAGTGATTGTTGTTTTTTATAGATATGTCAGATCGTACAGAGCAGCAAGAAAGCAAAGTTGACGGTCAATATTTTTTTCGTGAGAGTTTCCATTTTTTAACAACTCCTTCTGTCAACGTATTGGGAAATATCAAGAACTCATGTATTGCCACGGTAATTTGCTACCCAGTGAAACAGCTGTGCCAGTTGAGCAAAGGGAATGGTAACATACTGATTCCACACACTGTAAACTCCATGAGATTAAAATTAACCGCATCAACTGAATTCCATATTCTTACCATACTTAGGAAGACATGTACTCACCCAAGAAGTTCCGCAAGGATCTGTTCTATGTCCAGTGCTCTTTACATTGCAAAACTTCCGCACTATAATCTTTGATTGATGGCCATACTATATTTAAGATGTTTCATGCTGATGATACTCCATTGTTTATTACATTATAACAGTCAATAGGCGTTGATGTTACCTCTCAGATGGCAAATTAAAAATTGTCTCAACTAAGTGGTCTTAAGTTAAATTGTAGAATGACAGAGTTTCTTCATGTTTCATCCCGGTTCACACATAAGACCCCAATATCGTTTTTGGATTTAGATTTTTTTTTTTTAAATTAAGGCTGCTAAAAACATGTAAAAATATTAGGGTTACCTTTGATAACAAGCTTACTTTTGAGAAATTTGTCACACTTCACAAAATCGGCGAAATTCGGGATTTTATTAATAGATGTACGACAGAACGTTTGGTTTATTGCTTTTGTTATGTGTCATTTTGATTTTTGTAACAGTCTCTTTTTTTCGGTTACAACTTCGTTAGATTCAGAGATTACAAACCATCAAAAATTCAGCAGCGCGGCTAATTAAACGTATTAAGTAACATGATTCAATATCCCATGTCTTACGAAATTTAAATTGGCAGTTTCCAGTCCAGTCTCGCGTCTAATGTATAATATTATCATTAGCTTTTGAATGTTTTTCATGAATTAGCTACCTTTTATTTAAATGAATTACTAACTGTATATTAACCATTAAAGAGAAGGTTGAGTTCTGGGAAGAGGTGAAAAATAATTTGTGAGCATTACTCATTCTTATTATGCAAGTGTGGATGAACATCAGTTAAGACATGTTCCCTGAAAAGCATGGCTCTTCAAATGCCTTCATATTCTAAATATGCATGTAACATCGTAAAAATCGGGGGGCCGGCTTTTTACGCCACGTGTTCGTGTAGTCCCATATACATCTTTCTGTGCAAGTGTTTGTAACTTTACCAAGACTTGGCCACATTTCTTATCATTTTGATGATTCCAGAACCTTGCAATACACACAAATTATTATATGCTAGATGATCAACCTTTTCTGGTCGGTTCCACACCGTTTCTTTTACAATGCAATCGCATGACTAGAACTCAACCTCATCTTTAAGAAATCTTCGATCATGAATAAAATATAAATATATATATTTTGTTCCTCCTATTTTGACAAACACATAATATGGTGAACGCTTATTTGCCCATGCTGCCCCATTTGTATGGAATATCCACCCATATCATAAACATAGACACAATAGAGAAGTTTAAGTCCAACCTAAAAACGTATTTATTTCAATTGTTGTTACCAGGTTTATTTTTCTTTTTGCTTTTTTTTTCTAAGCGCACGGGGACATACTTTGTAATGTTTTATGAGCTATATAAAAATAAGTTATTTTTTGGGCCGTTCACATCCTTCCCTATTAATATTCTTCTTACCGTCAGGAAATCCAATTCGTTTTGCACGCAGTGCTTGTTTTAATATCTAGGTCTTAGTTTTATGGCCTATTCCATAACATCCCATCAAAGTCACTACATTCTTCGTTTTCGGAAACTACTCATGCGTATCCGTCCAGGCGCCATTTTGTCCGCTTCCGGCCGTATTGTAGGCCTTTCTTTCGCCCCGACTATATCCACTATCCTAGAAGCTAAAGACTTTTTTTACAAATTCCTCTAGATAGTCTAAGATATGTTCCTACGTGAGCAACACATAACTTGACCTTCAAAATGCCATCTTCGTACTCGAAATTCAAATCCGAAACCGACTCCGTCAAAATTCTGTAAAATTCTTGAAAAATTGATCCCTAAAAATTCAAAATTGCCATAACTTTCTAATACCAATTCTGTTCCAAATCAATTTCTCAAAGTATCTTTATCATGTAATCGCACATAGTAATGCTAAATTTTCCAAAACTGAGCAAAAAAATAAAAAGCGCCCTCTAAAGTTCTGATATTGGCTTTGTTTCTGTGGCCGTAGCTCCATCGCGTTTGGCCAGACCCGTAACCTTTTTGGAGTAAGGTACTTGAAGATATGCCCTTTCCAGCCAAATAAAAATTATATATACTCTAACGCTGACCGACTTTGTGAAAATTGCCCTCCAAATATGCAGTTTTCAAAAAAATTGCGAAATAAGTTAAACTTATCTATACCTACGTCAATGAAACTGAGCAATATACGTGACAACTGCCCGCAAACTTTGGTAAAATCTGATAACATCACCGCAAAGTTATCGCCCAAAACGATGATTTTACTATGCATTACGTATCAGCCCGTTTAATGTGTGCAGTACATTGCGAACAGATGACAATGATGTCAACCTGACCGGAACGAAGTGCCCTTTCCAATGATGCTAAATATGGTATATGTTCACACAGAAATTGTTTAATGAATCGCATTTGAACAAGGGTCACTATACGAATTCCTCCGAGCTTCCGCCCGATTACTAGTATAACAAAGAAGTTACTAGCCTTCTTGGTATAACACATAACGGCTATGACGTCATTTTTCAGACTGCTTTTCGCCCCCTTTCCGTCAGTTTTTTTCCTTGGAATTTTGCAGTGATATTCCGAGTTGCAATATGCCAAGCACCTCGAAGCCAATTTTTTAAAATCTGTCAAGGGAGCTATTTAAGAAGTGATTTTATATTCTGCATGATTGTGTTATTATGCATGGCTGTTAGTGCACAGCACGAAATGACATCACGTGTTCTACATTTACCACAATCCCATTCGTTGTGCACGCAGTGCTTGCGAGCCCTTTCTAGGTCCCTTCCTCTGTTTCGATTCCTTGCAAATTCCGTAGGCATAGTCTTTACCATCCCATAAAGGTCACTAAATTATTCGTTCTCCTGACTCACTCATGCGTGATCGTCCAGGCGCCACTTCGTTCATTTCGGGCCGTTTGCACACAAATCCTTGTGACAAGAATGCATGTCTATTGTTATTATCATTATTATTAGGAAGTTGGGGGATTAAATAATCTACCCGTGGGTTAACTCGGCATAGGAAAAAATGATCCCGTTGCCTCTTTAAAAAATCTCACCTAGTTTGTTGCATCCGACGAATGCTTTGTATTTGGTTGTATATGAAGAAAACGTGCCACAGCTTCGATTGTTAAACTTCGTAATTGCAATATTTTACACACGTTATACTGATCGAGCTGCTATAATCAATGCTATCGTACCAGTTAAGGTAGCTGTATCAAAGCTGCTGATAGATGTTCGAGATATACCCATACAACGTCCAACCATAATATATATAATCATAAGGAGTATACAAATTTTACTTCAGGAATTTTCTGAACAATATTTGTTTTAACACATAACTAAAAATCAATTGATGTTTTGCCGAATGCCATGTGACAAGAATGGTATGTGTGTGGTATCATATTTCGTTGTTAATATATTAAAATTCAATAAAAAACACCGGATTTCCATCTAATAGTAGTTTTCAAAAATAAAATGTTAACCAGAAAACATTAATTACGCTGAATTCTTTCGACGTATTAGGACCTTAACCGTCTAATACTATAGTAACATTTCGTTACGTACTTTATCAAAACAAAGCTTCGAATGTGTTACCGAGGTGTCTAGCCGATTCTCACTGTCGAAGTAAACCATACTTTTAGGGGGAAAATAATGGTATTTTCCTATGTGCTTTAAAATATTCTTGAATTTGTTCTTATCAGCAATTTTTCGATACGCTAATTTGCAAGATTCTCGTTAGGATTGAGTCTCACGAGTAGTCTACTGATTTTATTGAATTGAAAGTGTATTCAAACTTGCAAAATCTATTTTACACCAAAAATTAATATAGCTAGTATAAATAGTATAACAACATGGAACTACTACCATATATATATATATATCAAAATGATTTTAACCATTAGATATTGATAGACTTTAACCTTGCCCATCTGGAATGCTTGCCTCATGAAACGTAAGGTTAATGAGAAATTGAAATAGAAAAACAAAAATTCTATCCATGAAGTCTTGCATATTATGCATTTTGATAAGACCTTCATATTTTACGGCTTAGATTAAATATCTGCCAATGTTATTTCTTAGCGGGAACCCAGTGTTTTATTTATGGAATTATTAAGATTACTGCGATGTTAAGCCCCTTGGAAAACTCAAGACTCAAGAATACCAGTTATCTGTAACATCTCTGCATTTAAACAATGCGGTATGCACCTGACCTTTCCATGATCATGTCTTTTTTTCATGCGCATAATGTTTTTATTTTAGTCAGAGCCCGTAATTTTGTTTGTCTTTCCTTTTCTTTATTATTCAACCCAAGGTTCCTGTTTTTAGTTGGCTTCCTTGTGCGAAGCATTTATTCCTATTCCAGCTCTTCTTTTTCTCGTATAAGTTTTTTCTATACACTTACAGTTGTTAGAATTTAGTTTGCTGTAATATTGTTGTTTTTACTTTAATAAATTGTGACATTTTCTTGTTTAGTATTTCATTTCGTTGTTCGAATAATTACTCTGTTTATGTGTGTGTTTTTATGTAATTTGTGATTGACAAGTCTTCGAGGAAGAGCAAATTTTGTATATTACCCTAATTTTTACAATTTAAAATTTAAGAAATGAAAAATCCCTATTTCTCCAATTATTTTGAAAAAGAAATGCTTATTTAAATCTAAATCCCGGCTGCACTACTTAAAGCTACTTGCGCACTCTATATAGCGAACAATGTCTAATCGGTGACCGTTGGTCTTGTGTTAAATGAGAGCTAATTTGGTATGATAACCACCTGTCACTAACCTTGCAAGGAGGTCTAATCACTCTAGGCTAAACTAGTTCAGACGGGCTTTAAATCTCTGCTCCCAGATAATTATTGTCCGCATAATGTTGAAATAGGCAGAAGAGTGCAGGAAGTTTTCATTTTATTTGTGGCCTCACCTAGTTTGTGGCATCCGACGGCTGTTTGGTATAAATAGTAAAAAATGCATCAGATATTCGTGTGCATAAAATTATATTGAACTTTTGTTGGGTTGACTCAATGATGATCCGAGCTGCGTAGCGGCGAGGCGATTTTTTGATTTGTTTTTGTTTTGTTTTTGGCAGCTCAAGGGGGGAGAGGTAATGAGCACTATTTTTTTTTTCCCCGTAATGTTGAAAATCGCAACCCCCCCCCCCCCCCTTCAGCATCAAGGGAGGGGGCCCGTCTTCCTTTTGTAGTAAAAACAGAGTTTCTTCATGTTTCATCCAGGTTCACACATTAGACCCAAATATCGTCTTTGGATTTAGATACAAACCAAAATTAAGGCTGCTTAAACGTGTAGAAATTGTGGGGTCACCTTTGATAACAAGCTTACTTTTGAAAAATTTGTGACACAAAACTGTCGCTGAGCTTCATTTGCACTACCAAAAATCGGAAAAATTAGGATTGTATTTAAATATACGACAAAACGTTTGGTTTATTGCTTTTGTTATGTGTCATTTTGATTTTTGTAACAGTCTCTTTTTATCAATTACAACTTCGCTAGATTCAGAGATTACAAACCAACCGAAATTCAGCAGCGCGGCTAATTACACGTACTAAGAAACATGATTAAATATCCCATGTCTTACGAAATTTACATTGGTTACCAGTCCAGTCTCGCGTCAAATGTATAATTATAATTAGCTTTTTAATGTTTTTTTATGAATGAGCTACCTTTTATTTCAATGAAATACTAACCTAGACTAACTAATTAAGAAATCTTCGATTATGAATGTTTTGACAAACACATAATATGGTGAACGTTCATTTGCCCATGCTGCCCCAGTTTTATGGAATAGCCTCCCATACTCACTTTCAAATATTGACACAATAAAGAAGTTTAAGTCCAACCTAAAAACGTATTCATTCAAGCGCGTGGGGACTTACTTTGTAATGTTTTATGAGCTATATAAAAATTAGATATTTTTGTGGCCGTTCACATTCTTCCCTATTAATATTCTTCTTACCGTCAGGAAATCCAATTCTTTTTGCACGCAGTGCTTATTATTATTATCTAGGTCTTAGTCTCGGGGCCTATTCCTCAGCATCCCATCAAAGTCACCACATTCTTCGTTATCCGAAACCGCTCATGCGTATCCGTCCAGGCGCCATTTTGTCCGTTTCCGGCCGTTTTATAGGCCTTACTTTCGCACTGCCTATCTCCACTATCCTAGAAGCTACAGACTTTTAACAAATTCTAGATAGTCTAAGAGATGTTCTTACATTAGCAACACATAATTTGGCCTTCAAAATGCCATCTTCGTACTCGAAATTCAAGTCCGAAATCGACTCCATCAAAGATCCGTAAAATTGATCCCTTAAAAAATTAAAAATTGCCATAACTTTCTCATACCAATTCCGTTCCAACTCACTTTCTCAAAGTATCTTTATCTTGAAATAGCACGTAGTAATGCCAAATGTTACGGTCTAGAACTGTCAGAAAAATAAAGAGCGCCCTCTAAAGTTCTGATATTGGCTTTGTTTATGTGGCCGAAGCTCCATCGTGTCTGGCCAAACCCGTTACCTTTTTGGATTTAGATACTTGAAGATATACCCTTTCAAGCCAAATAAAAAAAATATATACTCTAACTCTGACTGACTTTGTAAAAATTGCCCTCCAAATATGCAGTTTTCAAAAAAATTGCGAAATAAGATCAACTTGCCTATACCTACGTAAATAAAACTAAGCAATATACGTGACAACTGCCTGCAAAGTTTTGTAAAATCTGATGACGTCACCGCAAAGTTATCGCCCAAAACTATGATTTTACTATGCATTACGTATCAGCCCGTTTAATGCGTGCGGTACATTGCGCGCAGATGACAATGATGACAAGCTGATCGCAACGAAGTGCCCTTTCGAATGATACCAAATATGGTATATGTCCAAACGGAAAATGTTAAGTAAATCGCATTTGAACAAGGGTCACTCTACGAGTTCCTCCGAACTTCCGCCCGATTACTAGTATAACACGTAACGGCTATGACGTCATTTTTCGCCCCCTTTCCGTCAGTTTCTTTTTCCTTGAAATTTTGCAGTGACATTCCGAGTTGCAATATGCCAAGCACCTCGGAGCCAGATTTTTAAAATCTGTCCAGGAAACTATTTCAGAAGAGATTTTATACTCTGCATGAATGTGTTACTATGGATGGCCGTTAGTGCCACATCACGCGTCATCACGTGTTCTTCCTTTACCACAATCCTATTTGTTTTGCACGCAGTGCTTTCGAGCCCTTTCTAGGTCCCTTCCTCTGTACCGATTCCTTGCACATTCCGTAGGCATAATCTTAAGCATCCCATAAAGGTCACTGATTTATTCGTTCTTCGGACTCACTCATGCGTAATCGTCCGGGCGCCATTTCGTTCGTTTCGGGCCGTTTGCACACAAATTGTTGTTAAATGAATGCATGTCTATTATTATTATCGTTAATATTAGAAATGTAGGGGGATAAATAATCTACCCTTGGGTTAACTCGGCATAGAAAAAAATGATCCCGTTGCCTCTTTAAAAAAAATCTCACCTAGTTTGTTGCATCCGACGAATGCTTTGTATTTGGTTGTATACGAAGAAAACGTGCCACAGCTTCGTAATTGCAATATTTTACACACGTTATACTGATCGAGCTGCTATAATCAACGCTATCGTACCAGTTGAGCTAGCCGTATCAAAGCTGCCGATAGATGTTCGAGATATACCCATACGACGCCCAATTAGCATAATAATCATAAGGAATATACACATTTTACTTCAGGAATTTTCTGAACAGTAGTATTTTTTAACGCAAAACTAAAATATCTATTTATGTTGTTGCGAATGCCGTGTGACGTGTTACGTTGTAAATATTAAACTTCAATTCCAAAATTCGGATTTCCATCTTATAGTAATTTAAAAAATTAAAAAGGATAATAGAAAACCATTAATTACGTTGAATTGTTTCGACGTACAAGAACCTCAACCGTCCAATAGAAACATCTCGTTATGTTCTCTATCAAAACAAAGCTTCGAATGTGTTCCCGAGGTGTCTTGCCGATTCTCACCGTGAGAGTAAACCATACTTTGAAGTGAACAATAATGGGATTTTCCTATGTGCTTCAAAATACTCTTGGATTTGTTCAATAAAGATTTACTATCTTATCAGTAATTTTTTGTTACGGAAATTTGCCAGATTTTCGTTTGGAAAATCCATTTGCAAAATCCATTTTATCAAAAAAATACTTGAAATTCATATGATTGTATACAGTATAACCACATAGAACTACTACCATAATTATTGGTAGACTACTAGAATTAACCTTGCCTAGCGGTATAGCTTGCCTCGTGAAACCCAAGGTTTTTGAATAATTGAAAATGATAAATGTATTTTTTCTCTCAATGTGCATTTGGATTAGACCGTCCTTTTTTACGGCTTAGGGTAAATATCTGCTAATGTCATTTCTTAGCTGGAACCAATTATTTCATATATGGAATTATTAAGATTACTGCGATGTTTAGCCCCTTAAAAACCATTACATGGAACCAAGGCTTTGAACAACTTGACTCAAGAATACCAGTTATCTGTAACATCTAAGAATTTCAGCAATGCGGTATGCACCTGACCTTTCCATGATCATGTCTTGTATTATTATGCTCTTAATGATTTTATTGTAGTCAGGGCCCGTGATTTTTGTTTTGGTTTTCCTTTTATTTATTTTTCAACACAAGGTTCTTGTTCTCAGTTGGCTTCCTTGTGCTAAGCATTTGTTTCTTCTTATTCTCCCTCTTTTTCTTCTCGTTAAATTGTTGCTATATACGTACAGTTGTTAGAATTTAGTTTGTTGAAATGTTGTTGTTGTTATTTTTATAAATTGTGACATTTCTCCAATTATTTTGAAATAGAAATGATTAATTAAAGCCCCACTGCACTACTTATAGCTACTTGCGCCCTCTATATAGCAAACAATGTCTCATCAGTGACCATTGGTCCCCCATGATCCCCTTTTTCTTATGCTAATTGAGAGCTGATTTGATGATTTTTGATGTTTTTGGCAGCTCAAGGGGGAGAGGTAATGAGCACTATTTTTTTTTCTTTTTTTCCCCCCGAAAATTTGAGAATCGCCCCCCCCCCCCTTCAGCACCAGGGGAGGGGGGCCCGTCTTCTTTTTGTTGGACAAATAAAGGTAACATTAACGTTTTTACATGTTTTCCCCCCAAGGGAGGCCCCTTCCCCCCTGGATTCGCCACTGGCTCACGCCAAGAACTGGGTTTCACACAAAAGTGCGGTAAATGTACAATATGAGACATTGGGGAGACTTCGTTTCCAAATTTGGTATGAAGCAGTGCGGCATGTGAACTCTGTAAACTAAGTTACCTCACATCGATTAAAGTTAAATGATATGAATTCAAATGTTATTCTTTATTGAAATTATTGCAATTGAGATTGTACGTGCATAGGCTTGTAAAATGAGGTAATTTGATTTTACTGAGAGTGTGTATAACTTAAGACAAAATTTGAAAAACGAATGCAGGCATGCTGTTAAGGCAAACGTTTCAAGATTGTAAACATGTTTTATACCAGTGGATTTTTAGATGAATTAAGAATTTTGCCTAAAGTAATTACTCGTGAAGATATGTTTTTTGCTAAGTAATACGTCTCAAAGTATATACATACGTGAATGTGATATCCATTGCTTTCTTATTTGTGTTTGCGTTGACAGATTAGATAGTTGTGTCATAGCCAGATTATCTTAATTACAAACGGGGACTTGTTCAGATTTTTTCTTGAGCGATGCAGCTCTGTTTCTAATGATGGATGTATTTCTTCGAAGTATATAACGAAAACATTAATGTACATACGGCTTTAAATGAACGTTAAAGGTAATACAAAGTTTTGGGAAATTCTGAAAATTGGGTGGATAGTGAATCTTTACAATTTTTATATATTTTGATGCCTCTGTGGATGTGATATAAGCACTAACAAATTTAGCCCCTAAAACACTTCTGTTTTCGAGAAAAACTTAATATAAAAATTTACCGGTGCTCCCGGTAAATTTTGATAAATTTCAAATAGCGCCTATGGCTGGACAATGGTAGCTGCGACCATGAAAATCTCAGAATATGTAGTTGTGATATATAATTTCCAAACGGGACTAGCTAATCGGTCGATTTTAGTCAAGAAACATGTTTCATAGCTAAATTAATATCTTGACCTTGAGAGGGAGCTACACAACATTTATTATTTATAATTTCATAACTTTAGACTCGATTTCCACCGCGACAACGATCAATGAATATTGTAGGAAGGCATATGCTTCCAATATGTTAATTTGAACCAAATTCATGACCCCATACCAAAACTTTGTAATACCTTTAATGCACGGGGAACGTGCTCCTTTAATGTGGCGTTAAGATTATAGAGATTAGTCCTTCGTGTATACAATCATAATAGTCTTTATCGGCCTAATGGATAATGTATTATTGTCAGAGGCGCCCCCCCCCCCACTTTTTCAAGCACCCAAAAAGTGCCCCTT
This sequence comes from Strongylocentrotus droebachiensis, assembly GCA_035222895.1. Taxonomy (NCBI): domain Eukaryota; kingdom Metazoa; phylum Echinodermata; class Echinoidea; order Camarodonta; family Strongylocentrotidae; genus Strongylocentrotus; species Strongylocentrotus droebachiensis. Next base: position 28,203 of record JAVYIG010008542.1, read on the forward strand.
TTTACATAGGAATAGTGCCCCTAACAAGAGTGATTTCTTTAAATCCGTTGATGATGACCCCATAGCTAAATGTCAAGATACACCTTTTATTAGATGCTGCTTGTAAGTGTCGGCTTGCATGGTGATGTAGATATACAGTAGATTTGCGAGTGCACCATGTGTGTGAGAGAGAGAGGGTTAAGGAGTCCTGAAAAGGACTTTGACTCGGTAATCTTTCTTGGGGGTGTGTAGTCCTGAAAAGAACTGTTGTTATCTTTCTTAGCATATAGTTCTAAGGAGAACTATAGCGCTTGGAGAGGATGAGTGGCTCGACGTTTCGAACAGGTTGACTATCCTGACGACGGATAGTCAACCTGTTCGAAACGTTCGTTGTCGCCTTCGTTTCCACATTCTTCTTCGCACACGTCTTCGACACGTCTTCGTTTTCGCCTAAGTCTTCATTCCGCCGTCGAATTCGCAGACCTCTTTAAATCGCCTAAGTATTCGTCTTTGCCTTTGTTATTTTCTTCCTGTTCATGAAGAGTCATTTCAATTAAGAATAGTACATATATTTACTTTACCATACACTAATTCCTAAATATGGGACCCCGATTTTGAAAACACATTTTGGGGCATTTTGAGTCATCATCACGGCTCAGGCAATGAACACAAACCCAAGCGAGTCATCGCCGCAGGAACAGTCTAAGGCGCTCATGGAACAGAAATCGCAAGTGGGCCATGGCGGACGCCAGGTTAGCTAGAGCCCTAGTCGGCAACACGGGGGTGCCAGTGGCGGATCCAGGGGGGGGGGAGGGGAGAGATGTGTATTTTTACAATTTTTAACGTTAATTTTACCTTTTTTTTTGGAGCAAAAGCACTGAAATCCAATTCGTTTTGCACGCAGTGCTTGTTTTATTATCTAGGTCTTAGTCTCGGGGCCTATTCCATAGCATCCAATCAAAGTTACTACATTCTTTGTTTTCCGAAACCACTCATGCGTATCCGTCCAGGCGCCATTTTGTCCGTTTCCGGCCGTTTTGTAGGCCTTTCTTTCGCCCTGCCTATCTCCACTATCCTAGAAGCTACAGACTTTTAACAAATTCCTCTAGATAGTCTAAGAGATTTTCTTACATTAGCAACACATAACTTGACCTTCAAAATGCCATTTTCGTACTCGAAATTCAAATCCGAAATCGACTCTGTCAAAAATTTGTAAAATTCTTGAAAAATTGATCCTTAAAAATTCAAAATTACCAAAACTTTCTCATACCAATTCCGTTCCAACTCACTTTCTCAAAGTATCTGTATCTTGAACCGCACATAGTAATGCCAAATTGTACAGGTCCAAAACTGTGCACAAAAATAAAAAGCGCCCTCTAAATTTTTGATATTGGCTTTGTTTCTGTGGCTGTAGCTCCATCGTGTCTGTCCAGACCCGTAATCTGTTTGGATTTAGATACTTGAAGATATGCCCTTTTCAGCGAAATAAAAAATAAATATACTCTAACTCTGACCGACTTTGTGAAAATTGCCCTCCAAATATGCAGTTTTCAAAAAAAAATGCGAAATAAGTTCAACGTGCCTATACCTACGTCAATGAAACTAAGCAATATACGTTACAACTGCTTGCAATGTTTTGTAAAATCTGATGACGTCACCGCAAAGTTATCGCCAAAAACGATGATTTTACTATGCATTACGTATCAGCCCGTTAAATGCGTGCAGTACATTGCGCGCAGATGAAAATGATGTCAAACTGACCGCAACGAAGTGCCCTTTCGAATGATGCTAAATATGGTATATGTCCACACAGAAAATTTTAGGTAAATCGTAAAGTAAAAATACAAGGGTCACTATACGAATTCCTCCGAGCCTCCGCCCGATTACTAGTATAACACGTAACGGCTATGACGTCATTTTTACAGACTGCTTTCCGCCCAGTTTCCGCCAGTTTTTTTCCTTAAAATTTTGCAGTGACATTCCGAGGTGCAATATGCCGAGCACCCCGAAGCCAGACACGAATGCATGTCTATAATTATTATTATTAATACTAGGAAGTTGGGGGAATAAATAATCTACCCGTGGGTTAACCCGGCATAGGAATGATCCCGTTGCCTCTTTAACAAATCTCACCTAGTTTGTTGCATCCGACGAATGCTTTGTATTTGGTTGTATATGAAGAAAACGTGCCACAGCTTCGATTGTTAAACTTCGTAATTGCAATATTTTACACACGTTATACTGATCGAGCTGGTATAGACAATGCGATCCTACCAGTTGAGCTAGCCGTATCACAGCTGCTGATTGATTTTCGAGATATACCCATACAACGTCCAACCGTTATTATTATAAAGAATATACATATTTTACTTCAGGAATTTATTGTTTTTTTTTAAAACACAAAACTAAAAATTAATATACGTTTTGCTGAATGCCGTGTGCCGGAAATATTGTGTGTGTGTGTGTGTGTGTTGTATCATATTGCGTTGTGAATATTAAACTTCCATTACCAATCACCGGATTACGATCTCATACTAATTTTCAAAAATAAAATGAGGATAAACAGAAAAACATTAATGATGCTCTTTCGACGTATTAGGACCTCAACCGTCTAATAGCAACGTCTCGTTAGTACTTTATCAAAACAAAGCTTCGAATGTGTTCCCGAGGTGTCTAGCCGACTCTCACTATTAAAGTAAACCATACTTTGAAGTGAACAGTAATGGGATTTACCTAAAAATGTGCTTTAAAATACTCTTGAATGTGTACAATAAAGATTAACTAGCTTATCAGCAATTTTTCAATACGCTAATTTTCCAGATTCTCGTTTTGATTGAGTCTTACGAGAAGCCTTCTGGTTTTATGGAATTGAAAGTGAATCAAAACTTGCAAAATCTATTTCACACATAAAACCTACTTGAAACTCATATTTTGCAGATAGTATAACCACTTGAAACTACTTCCATATTACTATATATCAAAATGGTTTTATACATTGGGAGACTTTAACTTTGCATATCTGGATTACTTACCTCGTAAAACGTAAAGGCCCGGTCACGTAGGGGCAGTGGCGTACGCAGGATTTTTTCAAGGGGGGGGGGGGTTAACGATGCCTGGGCGGTGCCCTGTCGATTTCCCGTCGGTCACCGGTCGATTTTAAGACAAAACTGGGCGGAGTCGCGGTGCTTCTCCGGGCGGCGTGACGGCAGTGACCGATTGATGACCGACCGATTTCCGAGCGGTCTCCGGTAGTGAGCACTTTTTTTCTTTTTTTTCACCGAAAATTGGAAAACCGCACCCCCCCCCCCCCCTTTTAGCACCAGTGGATGGTGCCCGTCTTCTTTTTCTTAACAAATAAAGGTAAAATAAACGTTTTGTACATGTTTTTTTCCCCAGGGTGAGGCCCCCCCCCCCCCTGAATTCGCCACTGGCTCACGCCAAGAAATTAGTTTTACACAAAAGTGCGACAAATGTAGAGTATGAGAATTTGGAGAGACTTCGTTTCCAAATTTGGTGTGAAGCAGTGCGACATGTGAACTATATGTTAGCTTAGCTACCTCACACCGATTGAACTTGAATTGTATGAATTCAAATGTTTTTCTTTCCTGGAATTATAGCAATCGAGCTTGTACGTGCATAGGCTTGTAAAATGACGCAATTTGATTTTACTGAGAGTGTGTTTAACCTAAAACAAAATTTGGAAAACAAATGTAGGCATGTTAGGCAAACGCGTCAAGATTGGAACATGCTTTGTACCAGTGGATTTTGGGATGAATTAAGAATTTTGTTAACAAATCAAAAAAATGAATAAATATTGGATTTAAATTGCGAAGAAAACAAAAGTATGTTGAACCAGAAAAAGTTCATTGCTTTGGTTGAATTCAGTGGTTTACAATAGTTTTAGGGAACCCTTTATGAGTTGTCTTAAATATGTTTAAGGTGTTATTTTCTAGACCAGATATTTATAAGGCAAATTATGGTTCTAAGACAATTATCCCCCCCCCCCCGGAGAATTACCCCTCCCCGGAAAACTACCCCGATAGACTATTACCCCTGGAGAATTCCCCCCCTGCGGACAATTACCCTCAAAGGACAATTACCCCCCAGAAAATTACCCCCCGGAGAATTACCCCCCCCCCCCCCCGAGGACAATTACTCCCTAGGATAATTACCCCCCGGATTTGAAACACTGTGACGATAATGCGAGCTTCTCTCCAAATTGCTATTTTCAGATAATGTCATAAACTTTCATTTCCTTTGTTATTTATGAAGTTCATTTCAGTCTTTTAAAATTATTCAATACGATGTAAGGGGGGGGGGGGGGGGGGGGTTGGAGGTTGCCCAAATCCCCCGTAGTTTTGCTACCGAGTAAAGAACAGAAATTACATTTCTTAGAAATTTAACACGCTACAGCCACTCTCACCAAAAATGGCACAACAAAGAAATTAGGATGTAAGATTTCATTTATACATCCAAGTGGCGAATCCAGGGGTGGGGGCCCGGGGGACAACCTTCAACCCCCCTCTCCCCTCCCCCCCCCCCCCCCAACACACACATTGTATTGAATAATTTGAAAAGACTAAAATGAACTTTATAATATACAACAAAGAAAATGAAAGTTCATGAAATTGTATGTAAATAGCAAATTGGAGAGGGGGCCCCTCCCCTGGCGCTCAAAGGGGGGGGGGGTGCAATTTTTCAAATTGTTGAGGGGCCACCCAAAAAATAGAGCTCTCTCTCCCCCCCCCCCCCCCCCCCCCCCCCCCCCCCCCCCCCCCACTGAGCGAATTATCGGGTATAATATGCATTTTGAGGGACGTTGTACTATAAACTGCACGCCACAAAGGTCCTGCCCATATTCAGTGAGCTCTGTGATGTAAGATACAAAATAGAAGCGTATTACACGTCATCAATTTATGAGAAAGGCGCATAATTCGCCGCGTCATACCCTAAAGATGTGTTATGATATGTAGTATGATCAGAGTTTGGTGGTAAGTCTCAATTAATTCATATAAAAAAACCGTATGTAACGAGGGAAGCAACTAACGTCTTTCGAATTGGATTGTTGAGCTGAGAATTGGGAAACCTAGGATTCTTGAGTTTCTTGAGAGTTGAAGATGTAATTTCTGAAGATCATATTTATTTTTCGCCTTGACTTTGCCAATAAACAATATTTACAGTATATTTTGTTGTGATTGAAATTCATTTTTCATGGTTATTTTATATCCCTTGTTGGCAAAGTACTGTGAGAAATTTTGTATTTATATGGTCGCCATAGAGGTACGGCCTTTTTGGAATTGGATGGAAATGGTGGTAAATTCACTTATCTGTCCAACAACCAAAAAAAAGTTTCGTCGCCCTTTTCCATAAACACCTCCAAGTTCAGGATCCAATAGGAAAAGAAATTTCGATTAAACCAACAAACTGTGGATGGCTTAAATAAAATAAACAATACATCCCAGTCCTTACAGAAAACCGAGTAGCCATTTTGAATTAATGCAGATTATTGTTCCACAACCTGAATTTTCCAAAGTTTTTAGTATGATTTCAGGGGAGCTTTCCGAAAATCAGGCAAAATAATGTCTGAATGGCGGTCATGTTGTATTCATGCAACTTAGACATTGTCCTATATCTAGTTTTCTAAGCCTTTCAATATGTTGTCATGGGGGAAGGGGCTATTCTAATGCAAACGCAGGCAATATGGAAAAAGGAAAACAATTTATTGTTTGTTTTTGGTAATTGTAATGGCTAGATAAATCTAAGATCCTTATATCAGGCAAACCGATACTTTAATGTGGGCTATTTCTGTATTTATGCAAAGTGGACACTGTTCCACAACCTCATATTTCTGACATTGTTAGTACGTATAGTTATTGGAGCTATTCCTATGTAAATGCAGTTAAAACGCAATGTTTTGCCATTTGTGATAGCTTAAATTCACATTTTGAATGGATCAACTAATTGTATGTCAAATGACAGGATTATTGACATCCAACAGTGGAACACTGTAGCTCCCTTTCGTCGTTTTCATATGATCCTTAGTATTGGGGGCTGTTATGGCTAAATAGGGGTTCTTTGGTGCAGATACTTCTAAAAGCACCAAATTTGGCCCAGAGGTAGCTTATACTATACTCTTACGATTTCTGCCGGACGCCAAGAAGGGCGCTCTCCGGGACGGCCATATTGGGCAAATCCAAAATGGCCGCCATCTGAGTTATAGGTCAAGGGTATTCCAAAAGGAAAAGGGCTTGTATGATAATAGTTTATATATCTATGGGGTTTTGGGGGTCAGAGAATCTGATTATAATGTTCTTTCATCGATTTGACATCTCCTTGGGGCTGTCATACTGGTCATATTGGTCAAATCTAAAATGGCCGCCCTCTGAGTAAAGGGTCAAGTGTAGTTATGAACGGAAATGGGCTAGTGTGATAAAATGTTATACATTTATGGGGTTTTCGGGGTCAGAGAAACTGATTGTGATGTTCTTCCATTGATCTGAGGTCTCCTTGGGGCTGCCATACTGGTCATATTGATCAAATTCAAAATGGCCGCCATCTGATAGTTACAGGTCGAGTGTAGTTATGAAAGGAAATGGGCTATTATGATAAAATGTTATATACTTATGGGGTTTTCGGGGTCAGAGAAACTGTTTTTGTTGTTCTTTCATCGATTTGAGGTCTCCTTGGGGCTGTCATGATGGTCATATTGGTCAAATCCAAAATGGCCGCCACCTCTGAGTAAAAGGTCAAGTGTAGTTAAAAAGGAATAGGGCTAGTATGATAAAAGTTTATATATTAAGGGAATGTACGGGGTCAGAGAATCTGATTATGATGTGCTTGTATCAATTACAGGTCTCCTTGGGGCTGTCATGCTGGTCATATTGGCCAAATAAAAATGGCCGCCATCTGAGTTAAAGGTCAAGCGTATTTCCAAATTAAAAAGGGCTAGTATGATAACAGTTGTTAAATTTATGGGGTTCCCGGGGTCGGATAGTCTGATTATGATGTTCTTTTATCAATTTTAGGTCACCATCCTGTCCTAAGGCTACAATGAAGTCCATTTCCTGGTTGAAGAAGATGAGGGAAGAAGATGCGCCAAATTCACACTTGACCGGGTATAAATATTGTCCTGCGCCCAAACGTGTTATCATTATGTTCTACTAGTCGTTGCTGTCAATGTTGTTGCTACATCCGCCCTTGCATTTGCAGAGCATCGTTTCACTTGTGACCCCGACGTGATCTAAACCCGACCAACCTGCTTAGTGGCAGACATCCTTCATCAAAACTGTTTCAATAAATGTCTCCTTTTCCTTCATATTTCTACTTATGTCTTATCTTTGAACTGTGATCATGCCTCCTGATGATCACACCCATTCTTTAACTTCTGAAACTTCTGCTTGCCCTTCATCTGTCTCCAATGTTCAACTTAAACTTCCTCCTTTCTGGCACAATGATCCGACTCCGAGACATCACCCAACATAAAACAAAGTTGGTCTACGTCGTTGCCTTCTTGCAGCCGGAATATGCCCAGGAATTTTGGGACTTACTGATATCTCTTCCTCAAGAATAGCCCTACGTTAAACTGAAAGCCGAATTGATACAGAGGAACTCCGCCTCTGAGCAAAAATGCCTCCATCTGGTGCTGATTTATGAGGAGCTTGAGAGATTGCAAACCCTCCTATAGATTTAAAAAACTGCTGGGGCGAACAAGTTGCAGGAGTACATAATGAAATAGCTATTTCTCCAGAGGCTGCCCAAAAAATTATGTTCAGCTCATTTTAGCATCAACTGGGGACTCGGTGGAGATCGAGAAACTCGCTGATTTAGCCGATTGAATCGTAGTGACAATCCTCCATCTAACTTTCATCCTGTCTTCTTCCTCGTCTTCTTCTTCGTTTTCATCTTCACACCCTACTCCTTTCATGTAAATGCTGAAAAAGATAGCACAAATATCACATCAGAAGCAAGACCGTCAAACGCGAAGCCCCAGCTCACAATGCCATGCTGGAGGGGATTGTTATTATCACTTTCGTTTTGTTAGCGAGCCAAGATATGTACTCCTCCCTGCACTTTCAAATCATCTTCTACAAACCAGGGAAACGACCCAGTCAGCGACTAGCAGCAACAAGTACCTAGGCACCAGCCAAAAAATTCGCCTTTTCTACATTACGGATGGGAAACGGGAATTAGATTTCTCGTAGACACTGGAACTGAAGTTAGCGTTCTTCCTCCATCCATGGACATACTAGTAATAGGTCCATGCTCCATTCAAATCCGAGAAACATATGCACCCTTCTTAGAAATTTCCCCTGCAAGCAGTTCGCTCAAGTTTCACTTTTTATGGAGACCGAAACTTGACTTTCGACGTCGACCTAAGTCGAGCTTCCAGGTGGATTTTCATCATTGCCGACATATATCCACTCCTATCGTCGGGGCAGACTTTCTCCATCACTTTGTTTTCTGGTAGATGTGCACAATCTCAAGCTCAGCGATTCTACTACTAATCTATCTGTAAGAAGCATCCTTTCTTCTTCTCCTTCTATCAGCCCCATGTTTGTCAAGGCAGACGGTCAAGCTGCTTCCAAATCTCTTTTTAACCAATGTCCAGACCTCACACGTCTAGTCTAAAAGGAGGCAAAAATGTTAGAATTAGGCATCGTCCGAACTTTTGGTTGCAATTGGGCATCCTCATTTCATTATGGAGCCCAAGAAAAACCCCGGAGACTGGAGACCGAGCGGTGACTACCATGGACTAAATAGGAATACAGTGCCCGAAAAATGTCTTATTCCCCATCTTCAAGATTTCACCTCAGCTCTAGCAGGCAACAGAGCTTTCTCCAAAATCGATGTCTTTAAGGCGTACCACCAAATCCCAGTCGATCAAGTAGACGTACACAAACAGCCATCACCACATCCTTTGGGATATTTGAATTTGTGCGAATGCTTTTTGGGCTACGAAATGTCGCACATACTTTTTAAATGGTTTTTTGATGATGGAGGTAACCCGTGGTCTACCAGTTGTGTACGCCTACATCGACGCCTTCCTCGTCGCGAGGGACATAAGAGGAACATATTCAACACCTCCAACTAGCTACTGTTCTCAAGACTCTTGACATACGGTGTAGTCATTAACCCACTCCAGTGTGAATTTGGCGCATCTTCCCTCATCTTCTTCAACCAGGAAATGGACTTCATTGTAGCCTTTGGACAGGATGGTGACATAAAATCGATACAAGAACATCATAATCAATAAATTTGAAATATTGAAACATTGAAATATTGAAAAAATCAGATTATCCGACCCCGGAAACTCCATGATTTCAACAACTTTTTATCATACTAGCCCTTTCCCTTTTGGAAATACGCTTGACCTTTAACTCGGATGATTGCCATTTTTTATTTGGCCAATATTACCAGTGTGACAGCCCCAAGCAGACCTGTAATTGATACAAGAACATCATTATCAGATTCTCTGACCCCGAAAACCCTCTTAATATATACAATTTTATCATACTAGCCCTTTTCCTTTTGGAACTACACTTGACCTTTTCCTCAGAGGTGGCAGCCATTTTTTATTTGACCAATATGACCAGCATGACAGCCGAAGGAGACCTCACATTGGAAAAAGAACATGATACTCAGATTCGAGGACCCTGAAAGCCTCATAAATGGGCCTATACAAACTGTTATCATTTTAGCCCTTTTCCTTTTGGAACTATTGACCTGTAACTATCAGATGCCTGCCATTTTGGATTTAACCAATGTGACCAGTGTGGCAGCCCCAAAGAGACCTCAAATCAATGAAAGAACATCATAATCAGTTTCTCTGACCCCGAAAACCCCATAAATATATAAACTTTTATCATACTAACCCATTTCCTTTCGTAACTACATTTGACCTGTAACTATCAGATGGCGGCCATTTTGGATTTGACCAATATGACCAGTATGGCAGCCCCAAGGAAATCTCAAATTTATGAAAGAACATTATAAACAGATTCTCTGACCCCCAAAACCCCATAAATATATAAACTATTATCATACAAGCCCTTTTCCTTTTGGAACTACCCTTGACCTTCAACTCAGATGGCGGCCATTTTGGATTTGCCCAATATGGCCGTCCAAGAGGGTGCCCTTCTTGGCGACCGGCAGAAATCGTAATAGTATGGTATAAGCTACCTCTGTGCCAAATTTGGTGCTTTTAGAAGAATCTGCACCAAAATATCCCTAACAGCCCCCACTATAGCGAGATGTTCGTCTTTCATATATTACATTTTGTATAAAGTAGATGAATGCTTTGCTGTTTAGTATGCATCAGTTATATTCAATGATATACTTTCTGGATAGGATGCATTTGAAGAGTGATAATGCTATGTGTTTGATGCTAACTTTATTTTTATTTTTTTGTTCTTAGTGCATTAAAAAGGTACCCGAGTCGACTATGTCCCATAGGCGATGACATCTACAAAAGAATGACAGACACGTCAGAAGCCTCCGACAAACGTTGGCTGACTTCACTCGAAAGAGTCAACGTAGGTACCACGATAAGCCACTTCGTATGTACATGCACGGGCAGAATAAAAGTATTTGTAAAAATGAAGAAAAAACAACGTAAAAAACAACTGTAAAAACCGATAAAGACGAAATACTGGAAATGTACGAACATTATGTATTCATTTATTCACCGCAGGTAAATTATATGGAATACAGGAAGAAATTTCTTTCTCAAGAGGGCAGATGAAATGTATATATGAAGCACCCCAACGATTTAGGGAGGGGTAATTCTAAATGGCAGGCGCGGATCAAAGGGGGGTGGGGGCCCGGGGGGCCCGCCCCCCCCCCCCCCCCCCCTGGGAAAAAAAAAGGAGGGAAAAAAAAGAAGGGAAAAAGGAGGAAAAAGAGAGAGAGAGAGAGAGAGAAGGAAAAGAAGGGAACGAGGAGAGAAAGGGAAAGAAAGAAGAGGAAGAAGAAAAGAAAAGGGGGAAGAAGTGATTGGGGGGCGAAAGAGCCTCGCCTCCCCCCTCCCCCAATCAAAAAAATAAGACAGAAGGAAGGAAATTGAAAGAAGGGGGGTATATCAGTTGCAATTTTTTCGCCAACAAGTTGTGGATCGCGGTGAGGGTGAGGCAAAATGCCCTTGCCTCCCCCCGCCCCGCTAAAAAAAAAAAAAAAAAAGGAAAAGGGAAAAACGAGAGCTAAAAGGGACCGAAAAAAGGTAAAAAGAAGGGGAAATAGATAATTTGCAGTTAATCCCACCAACAACGTGTGGAGAAGGGTGGGAGTCGAAATGACCTTGCCTTCACCTCCACCCCCCCCCCCCTTCAAACCTAAAAGATAGAGAACGAAGGGAAGGGAAAGGAAAAGAGGATCGGGAGCCTTCAGCTCCCCCCCCCCCCCCCAAAAAAAAAAAAAAAAAAAAAACATTTTAAAGAGAAATAGAAAGAAAGAGAGCAAGAAAGAAAAAAAAGTTAACTACCAGTTTCTCAACAAAATAAGGTATCAAAAATTGCTCATCTGACCGTAATTAAACGCCTAAAACCCCTGAGCTTCCGTGGGCTCTGCCCCGGGACCCAACCAAGGGGCCCTTTGGCAGGTCCCTTGATACTCATCCGACTGCAATTTAGTGCCTAAAATCCTTGATCTTCTGGGTGCTCCGCCCGCTGGACCTCACGCCAATCAGTGTCCTGCCAGTGTCACAAATAAAGTATAAAAATATGTTCATCTTACCGTAATCAAATGCTTAAACCCCTGAGCTTTCGGGGGCTCTGCCCCCTCGACCCAACTGGATGCTAATCTGACGGTAATGTAAGGCTTAAAACCCATGGGCTTCTGGGGCTCCGCCCGCTGGACCTCACGCCAATCAGTATCCTGCCAGTGTCACAAATAAGGTATACAAATATGTTCATCTGACCGTAAACAAATGCCTGAAACCCCTCAACCCATGAGTTTCCGGGGGCGGACAAGGTATCAAAATATGTTCAAAAGATGCAGTGGGGACCGCCCCCCCCCCAAAAAAAAAAAAGAGAGGAGAGAAAAGGAAGAGGACGTATGAAGAAAAGTATTTTTGAAATTCAGACAAGGATTAAGAGTCGAGAACGGTACAACGAATCGTCTTCTTTCTCTAATGATTTAATAAAACGTACAAGCTTCCACGCGTCGCGCGAGCGGATTGGGGGGGGGGGGAATGAATTCAGACGAGAATTAAGAGTCGAGAACGGTACAACGAATCGTCTTCTTTCTCTAATGATTTAATGAAATGTAAAAGCTTCCGCGCTTCGCGCGCGCGGATTGGGGGGGGGGGACTGAATTCAGACGAGGATTAAGAGTTGAGAACGGTACAACGAATCGTCTTCTTTCTTTAATGATTTAATGAAACGTACAAGCTTCCGCGCTTCGCGCGGGAGGGGGGAGGGGAAAACTGAATTTAGACGAGGACTAAGAGTCGAGAACAGTACAACGAATCGTCTTCTTTCTCTAATGATTTAATGAAACGTAAAAGCTTCCGCGCTTCGCGCATATGGAAACGTTTGCTTTGATTTGTCTCATAAAAGAAGTTAACAAAAAACTGACTCCCACACGGTGTTGAGTGCTCAGCGGTCACGGGCCATGCATGGCTTCATCGGGCAGGCAGTTCTATTATGTGAATGGGTAAATTAACTGTTACGAAATGAGGGGACACATTTCACACATTGCACAATGGGGACACACATTGTTTTTATTGTGCAGAACATACTCTTTTATTGACTTACTTATTGAATGAAACTAGAAAACCAAAATGCATTTTGTATTCTAACAATTGGCGTACAAAGAATAATAACAGGTGAATGAAATACATTAAACACCCCCAAACACCTGGGAAGGAAGCATCCATACATTTGAATAATTTAGTTGATAAAAGACTCCGCATGTGGACGTTTGGTGGAGCAGAAAGCAGTGGATTGTTAACAACACGAACCCATTTAACAGAATGTCGGAACGTAAATTAAATTTGGCGCGGTTGGAAAATGCATCTTTCTACCCTGCCACTATAATGGTACGATCCAGTATATTAATACAGTAAAATGGCTCTTATTTTAAAATTAATCATGAAATAAAACCCAAAACTTCAGTGATCTCCGACAAAATATATTATATCTTACTAATAATTAAAAAAAGATGTATAAACATTGTGAAAGTGTAGCGTTTTACGATAAAAGACACCAATTTAGCGAAAATGACGTCATTAGAACCTGTTTATGTGCGCTTGCATCAGGGAATTCAAGGTCAAAAGGTCAATTCAGACGCTGATAAGTTATTGGTCAAGCCTTTTTGTTTCCTTTATTCCGACAAAATTATACAATCAATCAATTACAAGTTTAATACTAAAAGAAAGCTAACGATTAGTATTTTCATTAACCGCTTGCCCCAAAGTCGCTTGACCACGGTGAAACGAGTGAGAGCTTGCGAGAGCGGCCAAAGTGTGATTGAAACTCGCTATTTGCTCTTCTCCAACGCAAAAAAAAAAACGACATTGTGCTGGATAAATACATTTTTTCCGACAAAAGTACAGACAATTTGCATATATGGTCTTTTTACATTATACTTTATGGAATGTTACCCGAGTGACTTCCGGGCGCCCCAATGCTGGAAAGAAACGCAGATTTGATAAAACTTCACTTTTTCATGGAAAAATGCTTATTTGTTCTATGCACGCAAGTCAGATTGAGCGGATGATACAACGTTTCCATATGCGGGAGGGGAAAAAAATTTATTCAGACGAGGATTATTTTCGAGAACGGTACAACGAATCGTCTTGTTTCTCTATTAATTAAATTAAATGTCAACGCTTCCGCGCTTGGCGCAGGAGGTGGGGTAACTGAATTTAGAATGATTTAATGAAACGTAAAAGCTTCCGCGCTTCGCGCGGGAGAAGGAAAACTGTATTCAGACGAGCAGGCACGTACGCAGGTGTGGGGGGGGGGGGGGTTTGGGGGGTTGAACACCCCCCCCCCTTCGTTTTTTTTTTGTGTATTTTGGAGCAACCCCCCCCCCCCTTTTGTGATGTTTTTTTTTTTTTTTTATAATTTAACACACACACACACAAAAAAATTATGCCAATGGCTGACCTAAAAAAGGTGACCTCACTCCCCCCCCCCCCCCCCACGGGAACAAAATGTCAAATTTTCAAATTTTGGGACAAAAAAAAAGTGGGCCCCCCCCCCCCCCCCCCTCCTACAAAATCCTGGATCCGCCCCTGCTAAATGGCACAAGTTAGGACAATCTCCAAGTTTTCAAAGGTATGTAGATATTTGGGGTCATTTGTACATGTGGTATCTAAGACTGGCCTTTTGAAGGCGAGCGTCGCTTCGTCATAGTATGGTGGGTTCCAAAGAAATGACAGTAATATATTATTCTATAATCATTAACGAACTCTTCGTATTGCAAAAGGTAGGAAAATCTCAAAGTTTCAAAGATATGTGGATATTTGGGGTCATTTGTACATGTGGTTTCTAAGACCGGCCTTTTGAAGGCGAGCGTCGCTTCGTCATAGTATGGTGGGTTCCAAAGAAATGACCGTAATATATTATTCTATAATCATTAACGAACTCTTCGTATGCCGCGCCATATTCGTTGTAACTTTGGATAAATCTATAATTGGATTTTACTAAACTGTTACATAGCAAAACTAACTTATACAAGTGTAATAAAATGTAAAAGGGTTGTTATGGAGCTGATCAAGTACGAAATCGGGCAAATTAGTAAGCATTAGCGTTGCACTGAGCAGTGCTTTTTTGCGAAAAAGAAGTAAACATGCAAATTAACACTAGACATTTGATTTTTTTGTAATTTTCTCTTATTTTGAAGACATTAGCAATTAGGATGTAAACAAAATGTCAATTTCTGTTTCGTCTGATTCTTTTCCTTTTTTACTTGTTACTACGACACTGTTAAGCCTCGAAATCTACATTTCTGCGTAATGCGGTATTTCGTAAACCACTAGTGAAAAAACTTGTACACCATGTGTTTGTGTAAATTGTAATAGTGAATTCTTTGCCTATACATTTCCTGTATAAAATTCGGTTTGAAAATACGTGAATTCTAAAATGTTGCTTTGAGACATTTTAGGCTAATATCGAGGAATATAATGTTGTTAACCCAAATTTATGAACTATGTATGTCAAAGTAATTCTATATTTAACGTAATTTGGGTTAACATGAATTGTGTTAATTATTGCGTTTTCGAAATTTATTTAAGGGTTCGTCCCTAGGTCAGGAAACGGAACCCGTGTCCATGTAAAATTACGGGAGACGGCACCTCTGGAGGTGAAGGTCGTGTAAAAACCGAAGGACTAGAGAAGGGTTAGATGCTTCAGAAACTGAGGACGGGGTGTCGCCGCTCGCATGCCTTTAAGTCACTTGTGGCCAACCCGCGGGTCGCATGCGGCCCGCGGGCTTTTCTGGTGCGGCCCGCGGAGCAATGAAGAAGTGATAATACAAATAGCTCATGAATGAAATGCGGCCCTCATAGCAGCGATGATATCGGGTCAAACATTTTTAAACAGCTATCTTTATTTCCATAATTAGTTCTCATCATTCACAACATATTGAATCCTTACGTGGTTGATATAAAATTCCTCAAATTTCCTCTCATTACATTACATTAACACCCGGGGGGGGGGGGGGACTCACATATTAGGACATACGGGGTTGTGCCGCTCTAATTGGTGACTTTGTCACAAAAAATCCCTAAGCATGGGTCCCACTTCTAACAGAAATACCATAAAAAATGGATCCGTTTCTTCAAAATTTCCAAAATTTTCAAAACATCCGAAAAACACCCGTAAATTGTGGGAAATAGGTATTTTTTCGAGAAAAATGACCCCTATTAATGGGTAGGGCTTTCGAGGCTTGAGCAGCACATCCCCTTCCAAACCAACTCTGAGTATCCCCCCCCCCCCCCCAGGGGAATTAACATCACTTGCCGTGTTAATTTCAGTTCGTACATACACAAACTAATGTTGTGAATCGAGAAATATGTTCGCAATGCCATACTTGTCTTGAAACTTACAGCCCTTTTCTCCCGCCGTTGAATTTTCTCATGAATCTTAATCGTAAACTGGATAGTCCCCTTCCCATTACATGCACCGCCTTCAATGAGATATTTTCTTCACTGATTTTGTTGTTTGCTTGTTTGTTTTTGCAAAATTGCAGGTGTGTACACGTATTGCATGAGTGTTTTTATGGGGGAGAAGACTATCTATGGCCCACCAAGTTATGTCAATCGTTAGCTGTGACCCGCGAGCTTTGAAAGGTTGGCCACCCGTGCTTTAAGTTATCGTATCACTGGTCAATACTTTTCGGGTTCTTCGATATAGGGCCCCAATGAAACGGAAGAGTTGAGATTTCTTATAATCAGTAAAATATATTAACGTTAGCTCTAATTTCCTCTTGCGGGAATAATGTTTAAATGAAGAACTAGTGTATCATTGTTAATAAGAAACCACTTGATACTTTGCATTTCTTTACTGTTGGGTTTAAGTAATGAAATATGGTCATTTCATTTCTATCTTCACAAAGAATCTTATCTTATTGTATTGGTACCCAGAACAGCCACTATATCGACAGTATAATGAACTATTTTTGTTCTTCTTAATTTCTTACATGTTAAGTCTTTTCAATCCAATCTAGTCTTTGAGTCATTTGTTTTGGTTCTTATTTCTGTCAATAATATTCTGTCCCAAGACGGCGGGAGGATATCCCCCTCCCTAAAAGAAAGATACAAGCAAATGGTGAGTACAGGCTCCAACACATTTTGGAACTCAGGTGTTCGAGAATGCAATGTTTACAGGCGTTTATAATATTTAAAAAAAAAGGAAAATCGTGGTCGGCAACTACGCCTACTCGTATAATAAATATTAATTGTACAAGTAAACCGTTAAATGCATTAATATGAACTAGGGAGATATTTTGCTGGATTTTACTAGGAAAATGTTCTTGTCCAGGAGAGTATCAACTTTAAGTAAATTTAACGAGGCGGTATCACAAGGAAAGCTTCAGGGTCTCATCCCTCAACCCCCCCCCCCCCCCTCAACAAAAAAAGTTATATATATATATATAAATATTATTATTTTGTCATTAAAAAAACTCTCTACCGAATTAATGGCCCCATGACACAGTACAATCAATAGCTATGATATACATCAGGAAAAACCAACGGTGGACGTGTAATGTCACAAGGATCGGTGATCGGCCAGTTCTTGGTTATATGTTACACTGCTCCTGTGAAATAAATCATCATTGCCCATTTTTCTCAATTATCATGAATGCAGATGATACTCATGTATATATCACAATTTAACCAAATGAAAGTGATCAAATGATCACAAATCTTGGACTCTCTCTCCCGAGATGAACACTTGTCCTCAAGGATCTTCACTGGGGATTGCCAAGGCAGTACCAGGGCCAATACAATAATTATGATCATCACCATCTTCAAAGCCCTCTATTGCATCTGTCTAAACTGCATTTTAGAATTTCTTTTAACTTACAACCCACCGAGTCGTCTACGGTCATCTTCAAAACACCTTCTCAGCATCTATCCTGGAGCAACAAAGACGTATGGTGCCAGAGCAATGGCTTGTCGGAGTAGAATAAGTAGTAATACACTTGTTCGAAGCAGTAAACCGATAGGTGATATGTCTTTTTCGCAGTTATTGTCCTAAAGCATGAAACTCCGTACCCACTATAGTAGAGAAATGCCGCAATCTTACATCTCTCTAGCCGTGTCTTCAAACACATCGTTTCTAATTTCTTAAAATATTCACCTCTGTTTTAATCAATGTCAGCATTGTATGATAATGTTATCTCTCTTTGTCTCTATGTATTTCTTGTTTATGCACATTGTATATAATGAAAGGGCGCTTTATGAAAATAATAGTATTATTAGTAAAACTTCATGTGGAGGTATCGGCCTGTGAAGGCACATAATTAATGCTCTCTTGTTTAGAATACAATTTTTGTTTTTACTTCATTGTTTTAATTTAGGCATAAACTATATACAAGAACTCTTTGAAGAAGGACATCATTTTCCGTTTAACGACATGTAATTAGTACGCCTTGAAACAAGCTTTTTTGATAATACTAAGCTGAAGAAAGCTATTCTACAGATTTGTTCTAATTATTTTACAGACGGATACTCTTAACCAGGGAATCAAGTTCACCCTCTTGAAATTTCTTATTTTAGATGTAGAAGTTAGAGTGTTTCTACGTTTCTGCAGTCTGGTATCTTTAACACGAACATTTACGAACAGTTTCTCTCTTTTTCGGGAAATATGCTAGAGACATGGATTGGTCTTCCGAATTCGTATAGAAGGTAACATCGTTTTAAAGTGCTGTACAATATACTACCTGTCAGAAATAATTTTTACAAATCAGGTTTAGTAGACGACAGATAATTCACCCAGTGCCAGCTAATAGACGACATAGTACATGTATGTATTGAGCGTGAATAGAGCGGGAAACAACATTATGCAAAACAAGTTGTGATGTATATACTTTTGATATTGATTTTGCATAGATATTATGTGTTTACCTAAGATTAATACTGAGAGAGAAATCGACACTGTGATGACTGTCGTTTTGTGGTGTATATACAAAATACTAGTCTTCCGGAATAAGAATTGTTTTAATGAAAACAAAGTTTCAAACTAAGAAACGTATTTGAAAGAGAATATAACCATTGATATAACTTATTATAACTTCGATTTCAAGATTCATGCATACACATGGTAGGAATGTAGATACAACGTAGATTGACGTAATACTTTAATGGCATTATTCGATTTAATATGTTGTCTTAATCAAGCACTAGTAAGACTACGTGCATGATACAGTCATCACAATGTACTAAAATCTTAAAAGTACATGTAGTGGGTAACGTATGGGACTCAAGTTCGGACCTGCTCTTTCAAGATTTGACCGTGCATATGATAAGAATCTTGACATATTGGATTAAAATTGGTTTTTAAGACACTATTTATCTGTCAAATCAAATCGTTCCTATCTATATCCTTATAGATTTCAAACATTTATTTGAAAATAATCACCTGGTTTGTTACATCCGACGAATGCTTGGTATTTATAAGTCGATGTATAAAACGTGCAGCTTTGGTGGTGCGCAACCCCGTAAGCGCAAGAGTACACGTTCGTCATACTGTATGTTTAATCCCTTTATATTTCAACTCACGAAATCGACCCCTACCTGGCATTATATTTAATATTTAATTTATTCGCATTTTGCGAAAGAGCGCTCCCAAGCCCCCGCACTGCACTGTCAGCTGCATGCATGTTGTGTATGTGTAAATGCCACTCAAACGCCAAGTATTTCATTACAATTTCCGATTCTGAGGAGAAAGTCCTACTTGATTGAGACATCGAAATTGGTGAAAACAGCTTCACATCACATCAAGTGATGGTAATATAGAGATATTGATGATAATGTGGTTGTAGGAGAGGTAGAAGGAAAGGAAAGGCTAGGCAAAGAAGGAGACGGCATCGACCGTACAGCTGCGGGATAAGTTATAGCCTATCTGCACGAACATGAGCCCAGGGCACGGGCGGATGGGTGCGGTAGAATTTCTCGGTTTGCAGATTATATCTTAGACGAATCAATTCGGGATTCAAATTCGAGAAATATTAATTACAATGACAACAGTTATAATTCACAACTACATCGGAAATGGAACTGCACGGCATCATAAAGATTTTCAGTCTCGAGATTAATGACGAAAGCGATTGAACTGCGTAGGAAATCAACATCATAATCATCATAATCCCTATTCATAGGATGACATCTCAACAAACGCCAAAAAATAAGTTATTTAGAATAATCAAAATGCTTACATTGGTGGTGGTGGTTGTTATTTTACCTGACTGCTAAGAAAGCACATTATACAAACGGCATAAAAAAAAAAAGTTTAATTTCCTGAATTCGAGAAATATCTAGTCCACTTTCATTATGCAAATTGTACGAGTATTAACTATGTAGGTGAGTGTCTTGCTCTGGCTCCCTGCCCAACGTGTGACGTGTCATTTTATTCAGGACTCGTTTATTTCGGGTTTGAAGTTCAGCTGAGAAGGGTCTTGGAAAGTACTTAATGAAGTGTTTAATTGATATTTACACAAATTTATTAAAAGCAAATGATTCGTGTTCTCAATGATCTAAGCTGTTCTTATAAGTATAATTTGTGAAATTTCTTCGCACAACTGCTTCAATAATAAACATAAAGTATAATAGTAAACTTATTTCCTAAAACAAGGTAAGTTAACATAAGGGTTGAAGCAATTAAATTTGAGTTTCCAGGCATTTTCCAATTTTGACTTACAGATATAGTTCAGTTCTGGTCATGCGATTGCATTGTAAGAGAAACGGTGTGGAATCGATTTAAAAAAAAACTATAATGTAACATCCAAGTATTGGTGTGTACTGCAAGGTTCTAAAGTCATCAAAATGATAAGAAATGTTGCCCAGTCTTAATTGGTAAAGTATTACAAGTAATGTACTCAGAAAGATTTATATGAGACAACGCAAACATATGGCATACAAATCAGGCCTTATGTTTAAGCTGTTACTTGTCAGAATATGAAGGCATTTGAAGAGGCATGCTTTTTTTAAGGAAATATTTTTTTCTGCTGTTCTTCCACACTTGAACAATAACAATGATAACGGTCCCAAATTTGTGTTCACCTTTCCCCAGAACTCAACCTTTTCTTGTATTGTCTAACTGAAATATTTATGGATTGCGACGAATGTGAGGTAAGGTCGTGTTTTAGTTCATTTGTATCCTCTGTCATATTTGCGTTTTCTCATCCTCTTTATCTTTCTCTTTTTCTCCCTCTCTCTCTCTCTCTCTCTCTCTCTCGACCTCTCTCTATCTCTCTCTCCCTTTCTCTGACTGACCATATGTCACATATGGTCATCATATCTTCAATATACGTAAAATTATCTTGTGGTAATATATTAGAAAAACTTTATACTCTATCGTCAAGATTTGATGGGGTAGTTTGACTAGATTGCCCGTTTAGAATGGGAAAAGATTACATTTTAAAGTGGAGCGGCCCTGCATACTCTCGCTATCTCTTTTCCCGTTTGTCATCTATTTATCACTCCTATCTCCATTTCTTTGTCGTCTCTGCTGCACTCTACATTAAGGACGCAGACATATAATCCAAAATATTTTTTTGATAGTCTTCTAATGCAATGATTTATTTCAATTCTTCATGATCATTTTTGTTCCAAAATTACAAACTTATTACAACATGAATCATAATGATAAACAAATTATATAATTAATACATCCTCACAATTAAATACGTACATTGTAATACTAACATAAGATGATCGTGATTTTCGATAAATCTATCTCCTTATATCATATCATGTTTTCCCTTTTCCGTCATCTCTCCCCTCCCTCTCACCTCTTGTTTTTGTTTTTTGTTTTTTGTTATGTTTTGTTGCCATTCGATTGGTGGCACGTTCCTTCTGTAGCTACATGACTGGTGAAAGGGAATAAGAGAAAGGGACAGGGTACAATCAATGAACAAAGAAACCTTTTAAAAAATATTTCAAAAACATCTGAAGACAGAATTAGAATCGGATGGAACACATTTAATAGGGGAATGGTGTCAGAATATAAGTGACGCGTTATATAAAATGATAATGAAGAAGGCTATATTTAGAAAGGGATGAGGAAAGAGTTGTATGTGTTCGTTTGTGTGTGTGTGTGTGTGTGTGTGTGTGTGTGCGTGTATTTTTGTGTGCGTGCGCGTGTATGTATGTGTGGGCATGTCCTCAGCTAAACACTTTGCAGAAAGAGGGAATAAAGCGTTCGCTGTTAATTTGAACATGGCTGTTAAAATAATATTAAATGTTGAAGAAATGTACTTTGTGTGTTGCAAAATTAATCAAACTAGACGTCGCTAAGGAATATATATAACAGCCCGTCGAAGTATGGACCTAAAACGTTGCCGATTGTTAATGGATTCAAAATTTACGTCATCTTCTCTTTAGTCTTGGTCTAGATGCGTGAATCTTTATGAAGTACATTGAAACAAATGTCCTTATATATTATTGAGAGTTTACTTCACTGTTACCGGTTTAAATTAATTTCGTCATGTATCATAGTACGGTGTTGTTGTCTATCACACTAGTGTTTTGATCGATATTTTTTCTGTCCATTATGATATCATTTCTTTACCACGTGTCCATTATCACACAGTGGGAATGGAGCACACCTTGTGGACCAGAAATGTTACTTATATTATTATCGGTAAATGTACTGCCGATGATAATTTGTTGACCTTGCAAACATAGAGGACTAATTCTCTCAGAAAATTAAGTTAAATGAGCCTTTATTAAAGTAAACAAAAGTTAACAAGGAATATAAAATTGAATACAAACGTATAAGACTTAATTAGAAAAAAAACAATCAAGAATTAACATGGTCTTCAGCTCCCCTTTGAGTTTGTGTATATCTTGCTTCTGGAGCACCTTGATGACTACTCGTCTGTCTGACGTCAGTTGCTGTTTCTGGATAGACCTGGCTCCGTCCTGTCCTGTCCCAGTAACAGTACAGCTACACAAATCCTAAACATCTACCAAACTATATAAGTATAACCTATCTGATACAGTGTTCAATCTACAATTATAAATTAATTATCACCATCATATCAGTATACATTAAATAGGAATCATTTAATTAATTGCATAAACGGTGCAAAATCTGATGTACTGAGTATTCATAATAAATATACCAACAAATATTTAAAAATCATTTAAATTCACAAATATACCTTTATTACAATTTAAGAGTATACAATAATTCAATAATTTGTATAATGATATCACCACATACTCACTTAAAAAATTAAACCAATGATATTATACCGCACTTATATTTCGCACATCAAAATATATTCTACCCGTATCATAAGGCAATAATGTTATATAACTTACAGCCATACGTAAGGTCAAACACAATAATTACCCACAACTTCTCGTTGGTATTTACAGATTTACACTCATTTAAATTTGTCCAATATCGAATCACAGGCCTGGACTATCACGTGGTTATCTACAACACCTATGTTGTAGTTGAAAAGTGCTGAATATATTATTTCGACGAACAGTTTGTTATACAGCTTCTAAATTGGTACTGAATTGGCAGTTGAATTTACTATACATTTATTTTCCTTATTACTTGGACAAATATTTACTGGAAGTTTTTTTCTTTTTGGGGGGGAAATGTTTAAATCTTAAAGTTATCATTTTGGGTAAATCATTCTTTAAAAAAAAACTTACAAACCAGATATAGAATCATATTATTTGTGATATCAAATATGAGCCAATCCTAATTACAAAGAGCATACAAAAATGTATATGACACGATTAATACATAATAACAATAAAACTGACTACAAACCGGTAGCATCTTCTATATGTACAAATTGTGTTTACAATAATAAAAATGTCTTTGCATAGAATAAAATTAATTATATCACAAGATACATACAAATATTCATAGTAATCGCTTGGCATCCATGGATAAACGGCTGCCCACAGGACAAATCATCAATGTTTTGGCGGATCTGCTAATGCATGGAAACGCGTTTGCATCTCTCTCATATGTGTTATCGTTTACTTTTGATAGTATTAGTGTCTGTTCTTCACCTTAACAAGGAGAACGTCTTCCGAAAATTAACAAACAGTTGGAAATTAGCATGAAACTTGCAATTTTGTCTCGTTTTTATTTTTGGAAGTCTTCCAACCAAAGGATTCAATAAACAGCATACTGAATATAGATTTAGGTATGTATTTATATATCTATATATAAATATATTTATATATAAATATATTGATAAATAAATATATGTGTATATATACATATAATAATGTGATATAACTGTCTTAATATGACACATGAGAACATGTAATGCACTATTGCTAATTAATGAAACTAACTTTTCATAAGCCTAATTACTGCTACTCAAACTCGCTGTCTCGTCCGGGAGTTTTCTTCCAAAAGGTTGTTATTCCACTTATGCGTTTTACATCAAATGAACAGTTTTTAATTGTCCATTTCATGTACTATATTATCGCTTTCTTTTTTTTCTTTTTTTTTTTGCTTACATGGTAGGGATATTGCTTCCGTTAATTTTGATTATCTTTTGCAAAATGTAATGTTCTTATTTTTTCATAAATTTTATGGATTTATCGTCTTTTGAAATGAAACTCTGGTCGACGTTCTCTTTTAAAAAGATTCAATGCGAAACCCAAAACGTTGCTAGCAAAACCTTTTCAATGGCTCTTTTAAAAGTCGCTTATTCACATATATTTGTTTAAAATCGTTTAATATATTAGATATATTTACGACGATCATCTTGAAATTGTAAATACACCATAAAGTAGGAAAATAGGGATACATAATGAATATATTTTTGATCGCCATAGTAGATTTGTCTTTTATTGGAATGAATTGTATATTTGTGATCATTTAGTTTTACCTCTCGAAGAAAATCATAGAGCAGTCGTGCCTATTTGATTCGCATGTGTTAGAATTACATTTTACTTTAAAACAATCAAGAGTGGATTTAGCGCATTCATAATCGTATAACTGTATAATTATATGTTTCAATCAATATCAGCAACTGTTAAAACATAGTAATTATCCTGTAGTATCTCAACTCATTGCATAATTAGATTATGTTACTGACAACGCAACACATTAGGAATAACAATGCTGCAAATAATTTATATGATTAATAAATACACTTTAAAAGCAACGTTCCTCCTGATCATTGTATCTTTTGAATATTTTCTGTTTTCTGTTATATTCAATGGCATCCTACCAAATACAAACACCTGCTATACAAATTAAAGTGATATAGTGCTATTATACTGTTAGACTAGAAATTAACATTTCATTTATTCTGCCATTTGCCACATTGACCTCTACCCGGCCTGAATATTGAGTCTTTCTGGCTAAGATGTACTCTAAACTTTACCCCCCAAAAAGTATACATAACCCCCTAATGTATTAGCCAAATATATATATATGTATTCGTACCAGTAGTACAAATGTCTACGATTTGAAGCAGCTTCGTATTTCTATTCTGATTTGAATGCTCGCATGTACTTAAATGACGATTTTTAGTCTGATAATGATTACGGAATATCTAAATCAGGACAATTATGTTCGAATTGACTATATTTTATTTCTTGCATAGGGGAGGAATTTTCAAAGATTCGGAATAGTGCGAGTCTTAAAACATAATTAATAAGCAATCGGTAGGTCGTACGAAGTGGACGCTATTTAAAACGAAAGTTTCAAGTCTATGTCGATACCAATAGGGTTAAAAGTGAAAAAGTAATTTAGCTGGGAAAAGGCGCTATTCAAGGTGCACCTGATCATCCAAGTAACACAATCGTATAAGACATGGAAAATGCTAAAATTTAAGATATAAGCAAAGTTTCAGACTAATGCAAGTCCTGAAGCACAATGTATAATGAAAACGGAATCAAGATGATGAAATGCACTATCCACGGTCTTCGTGACCAGCCAGTCATAAAAAAAACTATTAAAAATGACAGCAAAGATAAAGATAGGATCCGACAAAAGTTTCAGCTATTAAAAAACTGCATTGTTAAATACAAAAAATTATAGAAACAAATAAACTAAGCAGAAAGGGGGTGCTCTTTAAAGTAAGCCTAATCATTTATCTGTGAAAATTGTAAAGCGTGTAAAGTGTGACACATTATACTGGGTGAAATGGCCGCACTGTGAAACACCCATCACACTGTGAAAAATTTCACTGTGCAGACAACCACCACCACTTAACAGTTTGATACATTATACTGTGCTAAATTGCCACACGATGAAATACCCACCACACTGTGCAACGTCCACCGCACTGTGAAATAAGTTTAGTTTTTTAATTGTACAATGTGAAACTTGGAACCATTCCAGTTTCTACTGAAACAAAGTTTGCAAATATATCAAACTTTTCTTCTAGCTTCCTTCAGGAGTTTAGAATGGAGACCATCAGGCCCATGGGCCTTGTCCTTTATGATTTTACCTAGCTTATCTACAATACCATCCTCATTGATATCAATATCAGATAAACAAGCAGAGATAGGTACATCATCAAAACAGGAACCTCTCCAAATCCTTTTCAATAACCAACTAAGGTAATATCGTTAAGTGAAGAATATTTTTCAAGTCACAGATTCATAGAACTGAGAGTCATAAAGAACAGGGTTGAGTTCAGCGCCAATTTCACCGTTAACACAGCCTACAATTCTACGTGCAGAGGTTGGAAAATTTTTACCCCATTATGGAACATAACCTGAAATATGAATTCTTGCAACAACAATTAATAAATACCGTTATTTTTTTTTATTTCTTTTTTGTTTTTTTTTGTTGGGGGGATTCTTTCTCAACAAAATAAAATCAGGGTCAAATTCTTGATCTATCACATGGCGCTCATTTACCTTTCTAGTGAAGGTTTCTGTATTAGAGTACATGAAGGACAGCTCTTCTTATCTACAAACCTAACATTAAAGAGATTATAGAAATATTATTCAAAGTCAGTACGACTAGAATGTTGATAACCGCATGCAAAATGTATAACGCATTTAAAAATTGGATTCACATACAATGTATAACGTGTTTACTGTGATAAACATATAAAATAATGAGCGCGTGAACCATTTTCGTGTGATCAATAATAAATATATGTATACACATATATGAATATATCCGATAGTCATGTTCTGACATATATATATATATATCGTTATGTATAAACATGGTTATACCTACAGGTTGATTCAAATAAGGGCCACAAAGATGTAACTGTGTTAAGGATTCTCAGTGGGTTTTTACAACTTTGATTGTTCTACATTCCACCTGCTGAGATTCTATTGAAATCAGTTGTGAAGTCAAAACCATGCTCTTCCCGTGAGTATCCCATTTGATAGTCTAAGTCTGTAAATGTTCTACTAAATTTATATAAATACATATATATATTTGTATATAAAGAGAGAGAAAGTGAGAGACAGAAACAAAAATGACGAAGGGGAGATTCTTTCTTAAATCAAACAGTTTTTATTACGGTAGTTAACAAATTTTCGACACACATTACGTCTTTATCAAACGGTTTTAACAAAATTTAAGAATGATGAGCCTTAAGAAAAAGGAGATCAGGGGACCAATGGGTACCACTAAGGCATTGTTGGCTATGTATATGACGCAAGTAGCTATAAGTAGTGGAGTCCCACTTTACAAGAAAATAGCTTAGCTCGTAACTGGAAACCCTAACATTTTATAACTGTACGCATAAGAACTGATGGATTGTAATACATTCATGTCTGTTGGCTCAGTCAGTAGAGCGTCCGCCTCACAACCGGGAGGTCGTGGGTTCGAACCCCGGCCGCGTCATACCAAAAGACGCTAGTAAAAGACGGTAGTTACTGCTACCTTGTTTGGCGTTCAACAATAAGGGATAGAGCAACGTCCATCTGGCGCTGCTCAGTGGCTGCCGGGTTCACGATCAATCGGGCAAAACGAATTTCCATTTTCGGTTTAACTTAATAAAAAAAATTTGGAGTAGACTTTAAAAGATTATTATTATTATAAAATATATGCGCATCCTATTCCAATGAAATGCACATTGGTACGAGGAAGGGGACACGAACAATTGTGTCACAAAGAAATAAGAAGGCGGCAAGTAAGAGGGCGGAAAGGTGTATGACCTTATAATACATGATAAAGAAACCAAAGTGGAGGAAAGCACAGGAGAGAGGACGTGAAGAAACATGTCAGTGAAGTAAAGAACAAAACTTTTCACACACGGATAAAATTCGTTAATGCTGATTAGTTCAAAGAGCTTTAAACTAATCAGCTTTAGATACAACATCATTCACACACCGAAAATTTCGGTGCGGTCGTTTGAGATTCACTGCTCTGTCACTGCTCTGTCACTGCTCGTAAATGCACAATTAAATGGCCCTACTGAGCGTTTAAAAAGCAGTGCCCGCATAGCTAAGGACGTATATCCGATCACACACAAAACGTCTTGCTTTCTAGATACGGACTTCGTATCTGCAGCCTACTTGACCGGCCTATAGATCACGACTTCGTATCTGGCCGAACATCGTTTAAACGACGTTCACATAGTGAAAATTTACTTTAAAGCTGTTTAGTTAAACAGCTTCAAACTAATCAGCTCTAGAAACGATGAATTTTAACCGTGTGTAAAAAGGCTGAGGGAAAGCCAAGATGAAGAAAACAGTCAGGAACCGGGAAATAAATGCAAAGTGACAACGAGTCCATCGGTTTGTAATTCCTTACGATTTTTGTAATTATGATTTGAACAGAATTAATGTTTGATGAAAATTATCGAAGCTTGCCAAAGCAAGATGATAATAAAACATCTCTACTCTCAACTTTGAGTAATGTCGCGGCTCTTACATTCGCCCTACTTGTATCGTACATTCATGTTCACAGTTATTTTCCATCACGCTTCTTATTTATATTCATTATTCGGACCACTTGTGTTCATTCCTTCAATCGAGCACCGTGGTTCCGCGCACCCGTTCACCCGCGTATTTTAACGCCACGAGGTTTTATTTTACTCCCGCTTACACCTCGGTCGAGTCAAGACGTCTCCATGATTTCCTCTCCAGGCTTTATTCTTCTGTGCCTTTCGTTCTTCTACGGCACGTTAACTCTTTCTCTGCCGTTTCATCGGGCTGCAGTCTCCTAGTTGGGACGTTATGGTAAGGTCCGACATGGCGCCTGACTCTTCGCTGGGAGCTGCCAGTGTCTTCGTTCCGGTAGCTCTTTTCTTACACGAGCTCGACTCACCGTAATTCGTCTATTATTTCATCAACGAGTTCGACTCACTGCAACTCTGATGATTTTCTCCATCAAAGTCCGGATCATTCATCGAGCGACTCACTGCTCATCTTCACCACCGACTTTGATGTTTACCTTTCTACTCTTCGCCTCCGACATCGAACGACCCACTGTTCTGTTTTCGAGCGCCACTTTCTTCAATTCTCTTCTATTCTCGCCTGAGAGCTTCTTCATCATCTTCATCACGAGCGTCAGCGTCGAGATTTCTTCACGGCTCTTCAGCCACGTACAACGAAGCTACAGCTACATCTCCGCCTTCAAGCCTCCGCACATTTCATCGCGTGAGCCCCTTCCTTCGTTCTTCACATCTCTTCATCTTCATTGGACTTTCGACGTCACTTCTATTCAGTGGTAAGTTTTTATTCATGTCATTCCATTTATTCATGTTCATTCTCATTCATGACCGTTCCTTGTAACTCCGTGCAATATTCTCATTCATGTGATTCTCATAATTCCGAATCACGACATTCATTTGCTTGCATGACGACACTTTGCAAGTGTTTGGTCGACAACATCAGTACCCAATAAACATAACGAAAAGGGAATACTTTCTTTCATGTATTTTATTGTCATGGCAACCTTGTTTCCTCGTAGCTAATATAAAAATAAGAGTTATGTTGTGTGACCAGTGAACACGCCTTTACAATATTCATTCACAATACCCCCACACACTCATTTCTCTTCACACTCTTTTGTGTTCAGATACTAATGTCAGGAAGGCGTTTTATATTCAAGGATATAACATGAATTGTAAATCCCGTAAAAACAAGAAAAGGATGAGGAGTCACAATATTTTACAAGGCATAACGTACGTTACATTAAACGAAATTATATTTCCGCTTTAAAATGTATTGAAAAAATATTTGTATATGATTTTCTTTAACGTAGTTTTTTAACCAGGTAAGAAGGCTATTTTTGATTTTTTTTTTTTTTTGTATACAACTCCAGTTCAGTCCCAGGCGATTGTCTTTGATATTGAAAGGACTATCCTCTTCAATGTTTTCAGATAGAAGAAGAGATATTTATTTATTAGAGTTTTCTAACATTATTTTGGTGAAATACATGTGAAAAAGCTGTGTAATGAGTTGGTAAATCTGGTTTTGTTAATTGTATTTTAATCCTCTAATACAAAGCCAAAAATAACAACACGTACTTTAGCTTCTCCGATTAACATAATATTAACAAATAGTAATTGCAATATTCTCCTGGGAATATTGACCTCTGAATTATTTGATCATTTACCTTTTTTCTCAGTGTTTGAATTACTTTTTTTCTCTCCTTCTCTCTGCCTCTCCCTTTTTCTCGTTGCTCTGCTCTCACTATCCAACTCTTTCAACATGCCAATGCGTCAGTGAACATCCAACCATATTAATTATAACTTCTGACATCATATAACATTTACAATATGCATAATTATGACCATATTTAAATGAACAAACTTATCATAGAGCGGCAGAATGTTTATGAATAATCACGCACTAATCTTCTCTATCCCGAGAATGAAATCTCCTGAAGTATTTGTGTATGCTAAACTTACACAAAATACCATAAGTTCCCATTTAACTTCAATACCATATGTTCCCATCTAACTAAAATACCATAAGTTCTCATCAACTAAAAAACCATAAGTTCTCATCAACTAAAACACCATAAGTTCCCATTTAGCTAAAATACCATACGTTCTCATCAACTAAAATACTATAAGTTCCTATCTAATTATAATACCATAAATTCTCATTAACTGATATTTAGGACTAATTGAGTGACCTGGTGCAGACAAAAAAAATCTAACATGTCTCCCTCTACCCCCCTCTCTCTGCATTTTTTTTCTCATTCTGCATGTTTTCCTCCTTTTTCTGTTGTTTACTCTCTCATTCTTATTTTCTTTATTTATCATCATCATCTTGTCATTCTGCTAATGTTTCTGATTGTTTTTGTCTCGTTTATTTTTTATTTTTTTATTGTCTGTCATGTTTTTGTTTTAATTCTGTAATTTTTTTCAAAATTAAGTTATAAATGTATAAAGTATAATTATTATTGTGCAAATCTACATCTAACAAGCTTTGCTCTCAAGTAGGTTCGTTTTTTTCATTTTCTGTGATTAAATCATTTTGCATTACAATGACTAAAAACAGTGTCAAAGATATTTCAATGCTCATTTCTGTTATGTCATTACGTTTATTATTGTCTGTTATTGTTTATATTATGTGAAAAGAAATGCAAAATAAATTCGCTCTGTAAAGAGCTACTAATAAAAATAATGATATAAATTTGTCATGTTAGATCGCAAGAATCCTAAAACCTTCAAGGAAAGAGTGGGTCAGGGAATTTTACGGCTTTAAATCTCTAAATCTTCAAATGTTCATATTTTTTTTTTGAATGGATGTGTGGCGAGGGATAAAATAGATTGAGTATAGGGTTAGTTCTCTAAAAAAGAAAAGATGCCGGTTTTGATAAGTTACGAAAGAAAAAATAAAATAAGAAATTGTTAAAAATCAATATCATCCTTTGGTGTACATATTCAGGGTGGTTCCCCCGCACTTAGTTTATCAATTAAATGAAGGTGGCGGGCGGGGAACGTTCTTAAATCAAGAAGTGATTATTTCAAAACAACCCCAAAGAGAAGAGTTTTAATAAAAATGTGAGGTAAAGATTTGCTATACATTTGAAGTTCTCCATTTTCTTACGTCTTTGTAACTATTTAAGTTAACTTTTTGACGCGCACAGGCCGGTCTAGGGGAAAAGAATAGGTAAAGAATATTAGAATTTTCGACAAAATCTAAAACGGTTATGTATTTTGTCTATTAGAAATGGGAACAGTCATAAATAATAACTGCGCCAAGGAGTCTGCTTCTTCCGAGATGTTCAAGAAATATGACTGATAGTTATTTTTAAATTGCATCTCATTTAAAGGGATAGTTGAGTTCTGTTGCAGAGGGTGCTACACAAAATATTTGTTTGTGAGATAATGAAAAACTGAGTGTCAAATTTGAAAGAACATAATATTTAAATGACAAAATCATCTTTGTTTGATCAAAATCGGTTCAGAAACGGCTGAAATATAACAATTTCTAGTACTTGTGTACCACTACAAATATCAGATATTTTGAAAAATTTGAAAAACCGTTGAAAAAACGAAATAACGCCTTTTACGTCGTAGTTCAGCCAATGCCGATGTTGACTTTTTTTTGTTGGCACGTTCGTGTTGCTTATTTAACGCACAACCAGCCGGCCAATGTATTGTTATTTGTAATTAAATAATTAATTAACGGTCACCGTGTTTTTTGGAAAGTGGAGCTGAATTGGTATGATCGTATTGGCTAAATTTCACACATGTTGGGGTCTAAAATTACCTTCATAGCAATGTTAGGTTCTAAAAGGGCACTGTATAAGAGCAATAACCATGCACTTTGAAGGCATTTGCGGTCTGAAAACAGAACTCAACTTTCCCTTTAAATTTGTCTTAGAATAAGCTATAAACAAAATACGATAAAAGTAATGCTCTTTGAATGATATTGATCTCTGTGACGCATTTATCACTTGGAGTTTATGTGAAAGAATTAATAAACCCCTCGAAAAGTCTCAGGTTTCATTTTAACACATGGTACAAGTTTCAACTTTTATTACATGATACGATAGTCTGAATATCTGTTCACTAAAAATTAATTGAAGAGAGAGCAGTTGGTTTATTAAACAAACTGTACCCTTAATGAACTAACTTGACCACATTCTTTGAATAAGAACTTTATATATTTGATCGAAATTCATGAATTACAAAAGAATAGAATTTCAATAACTGATTACGTTTTTAATCCAATTGAAATTAATTATTCGAAGTACAGATTTATGTCAATATCAAAAGCAAAAATTGTGATTTGTTTTTTGTCAGACCATAACTACAGATACAAAAACAATATTTCCCAATGCAAATTAAGTTAAGCCTCTTACCTGATTCATGTGCATTCGATTAATATCTGGTATTTCCAAGAACCTGTAGAAAACGTGCAGCAATGATGGTTGGCAACTCTATAATGGCAACTCGTCACCCATGTTGATATATACGTGATGCTCCTATATAAACAACTTTCAAATTTCATTTTCCTAAGTACAAATATTTAGTTCTTATGACGAGAAAAAAAATCGTAATTGAGCCACAGTCTAAAAGAGTATCGGGATTCTGTGTGGAAAAAAAATATATTCCACTAAGTAATTTTTCAGTGTGGAAATGGTGTGAATCAAAAATTAACTCTAAAATGTTTGTGATAAGGACATGAGCATAAGTAAACTTCTGATGTTTGGAAAGCTATGTTTATTTGGGGAGGTAGGGGACGCCATCCGTCTACAAAATTGTCACGACGATTTCTGTTGCGGTAGAAAACCCTTATATTGCACCATTTTGAAAAACTGTGGAAAATTGATATTTGGACTATTCATTACTGGAACATCGATACAAAGTGTGTGTTTATTGCTAAAATTGGATGATACGAGAAAAAGTGAACATTTTGGACTGAGTTTTCGGAAACCACGCCCTGACTTTGACTGGGAAAATGGCGGCATTCAGTAGTATTTATCAGAAACAAGTTGTGCGAGTAAAACAAATGTCAAACGAAGAAATGTACAAATGGATGAAAGGTACCATTAATGGACAAGACATTAAATAAATCCAAAATATTGGCTGCCTATGGAGAATTTACGTAAAGCCCCAAGAAAGTAGAATCAAACTCATTTCGAACGGCATGAATGTGAAGAATGTAACTGAAGCTATCTACGACAAAACCTATTCATCCTAGGAGAGTGAGAAAACACTCTCAATCTTCAGGGCCAGAAACCACATTTCGGTCAGACGGACTCGTTCACCAGATCGGTTGTTGTAAGCTGCAAATTTGTATAAAAAAAGAAAACATGATACCAAGAATATGAGTAGTTATACTTGTTTTCAAAATAATAATCAATTATCTAACGAAAACAAAGAACTGTGTGAAAGATTACTTACCGAAGAGGAATGTAAACGTGTAGTAATTGCAATACCGAAAAATAAGACACCGGGATCAGACGGAGTCTCGATAGAATTCTATCACCTAGGGGTTTTGGGCACAGATAAAAACTTTTCTTGTTGAAACTTTGGACGAGTGTTTATGTCGAACACACAACAGCAAAGTCTCATTAATTTGTTGTTTAAGAAAGGTGATTTTGACGATTTTAAAAACTGGAGACCAATCACTTTGCTTAATTATGATTATAAGAGAATTTCAGTTCAAGGTAATAAATAATATTCTGAACTGAATTATATATTGTATAAAATGAAGGGCAATTAGTTCACCGTTATGTGTTTTCTGTGATCTAGAAAATGAAGCGATTGAACATAGTTTTTGGAAATGTACAATAATACAAGATTTTTGAAATCAGGTTGGAAAAGAGCTGACTATGTTTGATATCTCGATGTTAACCCCAAAAACGGTAATTCTTGGTATATTCGAAGAATTATTTTCTTTTCTTATCACAGGTATTAATAATTGCGAAGAAAACAATTTATCTAAATAAATTGAAATTAAGCTGAACCAAGTATTTCTGACTTTATTTTGTTATTAATCAAATCGTACAAAATGAAAATATATATTGCTATACGTAACGATAACAAACAGTTGCCCATGCAGCAGGTGGCAGGGCATGGCCCAGTGGATATCTATTGTTAAGAAAGATATTTGATATGTTAATAAGCTGTATAATGTTCATTGCATTATGAAATCAAATGTTATTTTCAGTAGTATGTGATTCATTTGTCAAATTTGTCAATTGTACATTGAAGTGAATAATAACAACTAAAAACACCATTTCAATACACACCAAAAACTTAAGAAGTTGCAGCAAACTTAATGGTAATAAGTTAAGAAATTATATTTGCAACCAGAAATGGGAGTATATTAATCAATGCAATTCAATTCCCGAAGTTGTAGAATTGTGGCAAAATCTGTTATTACGAGTAGTTGACAAACAAAAATCTGCTTTATCGTTACTCAAAAAGAATAAGTACAAGGGGCTGTCCGTTGATGAATGCAGGTATTTATAACCTTATGAAAAATTCATAAATGTGTTGATAAGATCTCTCCTTCAATCATCGGCCAATCTCAATTTTCCCCTGTGTATCGAAAATACTGGAACTGGTTGTCCAAAGGAGAATTCTGGATTTTCTACATAGGAACAATATTTTTTCATCCGCCACATCTGGTGTTAGGCAACGTCACTCAACTATTACCACTCTCCTAAAAGTAACTGATGACTAGCGTCACGCAATTGATAAGAAAGAATGTACGGGGGCTGTATCTGTGGACTTAGGAAAGCCTCCGACTCAGTGAATTGTGATATTCTTATGAAGTAACTTAATATCTTAGGAATTTTTGGCACTTCGTGTTCATGGTTCATACACTACATGTCAGACAGAGTCTATAGAACACTTATTAGTTCAGAAATTGATTTCGAATCAGTTATTGAATGTGGTGTGTCTCAAGGTTCCCTTCTAGGGTCACTGCTTTTCGTTATATAAATCAATGATGTAGTCAAATGTATCAAAACCTGTTATGTTTAGTTGTATGCTGATGATACTGTTCTATATTTTTCACATCCTTCTGTAAATAGAATTGAACTAGCTTTGAACTCAGATTTACAAAATATGTATTACTGGATGTGCCAAAACAAATTAAGTGTCAGCATTACAAAAAAAAAATGCAGTTCAGCTTACAGGAAATATACAGATCGCCTCAAAAAAAATAAGGCAGGCTGTAATATACTTAAAATAATACCTGAATCTCATGTCTCTGTTTTAGAAATGTATTATGCTCTTAGTTGGAAACTCTTGGAAAAGAAACAAAATAACCATTTCCTTGACCCTATGTATATAATTACCAATAATGTAACCCCTGAATATTTAAGAAATTAATTTGAGTTGATAACCCATCCCAACCCTTCCCAAATCGGAGCTAAAATAAAATTACCCAAACCGAGAACAAATTACCTTAAAAGATCATTCAAGTATAGAAACGCAAAAGCTTACAACACAATTCAGCATCATATCAAATCTTCCCCTTGTGTTAGTCAAATCTAAGATTGCAGAACTATAGCGCATCCCCCCCCCCCCCCCTCTCCTCTCCACCCCTTTTTGGATTTTACAGTTTTTTTTTTCTCACTTATCCTGTTATGATCACATCTACTGTTCAGTTTGTTCAGTTATGTGTTTATGTTTTGTTTTGTGTATGTACTTGTTACAGACCTCACGGAAGACCAGCTTTCCCATGTCGAGTAACCGGAATGTGGGCAATCCACCGTATCTTATTGTTATTATGATTTTATACGGCTGTGAATACTACTACTACTACTACTAAGTCGTTAGACGTTCGTTAATGCTATCCACTAATGTCTGAGAGATCCACGATTCAAAGCATCCGATATATACTTGGTATTTCCATGACACTGTAGAAAATGTGCAGCTTCGGTGATTAGCAAATCTGTAATGACAACTCGTCACCCACGGTAAACTGTTCGTGATTCTTCTATATAAAACTTATCACCTGAAATTCCGTTTATAAACTAACAACAGATATCAAATTATGACACCGATTAGTCATAATCATAATAATGATGAAGCCACAGTTTATTGCAAATGTTAATTAAATTCCTCGATATGAGCCATTGCAACAAACCAAGTACCAACGACCAATGGCTCTAGGTCTATTCGCAGTGTAAATGTTGTACATTTTTAGGAGTCCGTTCAATCTACTAATATTTATACATCAACAGCTTGTATTTACTTAGCAAAGGATAAGTCTACCTTGCTGTCAAAATAAAATGGAAATGTCGATTTTTTTTTTTATTCTTGTCTTGCACATTTCATTCCGGAGAAAGTGTGAACTAAGGGAATATTTGGCGATCATGTGACATTGATGTGGGTACGACAGTGTAAAATTTAGTGAACGTGTACGTTATGCCTGGATTACATTTGGCCTGGGATTAGTCTACGGAGCCCGTATCCTGCCCGTTTTCCCCTCTCCGTTCGGCCTCCGTACGGAGGCAGGAGGCGGCCGTGAGATTTTCGTACGGATTCACGGGCTCCACGGGTCTCCGCGGCCAATACGATTTTGTTTTGCAGAAAGTTATACAAGCCCGTAGACATGTCGTGCGGAGGACTCGCGCTGATCATGCAGCAAACGCACGATTCCAAAAAAAACACTTATAACCGGCATGGCGGTTGCACGGTTACCGCGCCGTCTCCGCGCAACCTTTGCCCGGAAGATGCACGGGCTTTCTATGATTTCCGCGCGGAGGCTGCGGAGACTGCACGGCTACTGCATTGAAATTGCATGATTTCCGTACAATTTCCCAACAGCCTCTGTACGGATTTGCCCCGGCCTGCCACCGAGGGCAAATACAAGAAATGGCACGATGTTCGTAGATGATGTAAACACAAACATCGTAGCCCGTAGCCTCCTACGATGCCACACAAATCCCACGAAAAATCGTAGACTAATCGATCCTACGGCGCCCAGGGCAGATGTAATCCAGGCATTATTTAACGTTGGATCTGTACAGTTAATAAGAATTGCAAGGTACCAATCGGGTACATGATGATGCAGAACCTTAACGGTTTGTTGTAGAATGTTGCAGCAAGAGCGTTGATATTGTACTCGGCATAGGCAAACCATTTCTCCATGTGACACTGGCATCAAGATATTCCCGTGAACTCTTTTCCCCAACCATAAGCACTCATATGACGACATATCTTTGAGTATTTATTTATTGTTGTTGTCCTTGAGATGACCTGCATGCTTCAACGAGAAAAAACGAGATGATGTATTTCCAAAATTTAGGTCATGATAATTATATAAAAACGGAAATTAAAATTCTGTTGAAACGTAAAATATAAATTTTATATGGGGCAAAAAGTGAACCATATACAAGAGGTTTCACTTTCATTTGGTAAAATAAGCATTCGCTTGGATCGTTTGTATAGATTATGGATGAAACCCTCGCTAAAGACATCCATTTTAAAGTGAGAGTGGGTAACGAAATTCAATATACATGATAGTAATACATCTGAAAATATAGTCTTATTTAATAATACCAAGGTTTGTCTGATCACTAATGGGCTACAAAATGATTAGGGGCCTGGATTTATTACTTCTCAATTTAATACAACTTTCCCAAATATGTTTCACCGAACATAGATTACACCCAGGATCTCTCGCTCCGTAACAGAGATCAAGGTTTGGATAATATGACCACCACGCGAATCAAAAAACTTTGGATCGCTTCGCTCTTGCTCAAATTCAAATTTATTAAGTTATCATCAGAGCTTTAAAGGTACTTTGTCCCATTTGCAGGCCAAAAAAATGAAAAAGTTAAATTCCAACTGCATTTGAAAGATAATACTAATTTAGAACTTCCCTAAAAAAGGTGGGGCTTGAAAATGTCTTCAAGTGGGAAAATAACGACTATTAGTTGTCAAATCGACTTTAGGGCTATAGAGCCCAAAAGTAATAGTCTTGATTTTCAGACAATTGTACCGAATGGTCATACGTTTTATGCTGCGAAAGATTCAATCAGTTTAATCTTGGCCATCAAAAGAAGTGGGTTATTGATGTAGACAAATGCTCATGTACCCTTTACAACTCTTTTCATGTATGTTATTACCAAAGAAGAAAAAGCCAGTCAGTCACTCAATAGTGTCTGACAGTGAAGTCTAGCAAGTAAACAGGTTTCCTTGCATAATTTGAATATATGGACACTGCTAATGTTTAAATTTCACAGATAGGACATACATGACATATTCATAATTCCTGCAAAGTTCTACAGCATTTAAGGTTGGCTGCAAAAGGGACATAGTACCTTTAAACAGGTATTATAGCTCAATGCACTATAGATCGATGTATACATGTATATATTAATATATATGTACATGAAATATACATCAACCAATTACCTTTTTCGTCATAATCTCTATCCTAACTCGAAGGAAAATATAACGATTTAAAAATACAAAAATAATACAAATTTAAAAATTACAATGAATTTAAAAATATTTAAAACTTCATTTAGCGCATCAAGGTGATTTGAACATACTGATCAACTCTTAAGCCACTTTTATCAGAAATTACGTTCAGAGAATAATCTAGGAATCAAAATATTAACTTACCCAGAAGGTTTTGCTCCAATTCGGTGTTTAGTCTTGCGTTTTTTAATGTAACCTGGGGCGGTATTCTGAACCCTGTGTTATCTCTAATATTGTTGTATCTTTGAAGATAAGATAAAGTTGGTATTCTGAACACTGTTGTAACTTTTGTTGTATCTTTTCTCTCATCTCATTGGCCGCGCCTGCGCTCATAGTTTGGTGCGCTTGTAATTGTGCGTATTATTAATAAAGTGGCGTTTAATCCTCATTTGCATATGCGCACAAGAGATAATATGTCGAGATAATTGGTATTCTGAAAGTTGTTGTTTCTTTTATCTTATCTTATCTTGCATGGTATTTACAACAATATTTACAACAGGTAGGGGGTTGTTGTATCTTTCGTTGTGATATAATGGCGGCAATATTTCTTGCCCAGATCCAACATCGTGCCAATAGACGAGTTAGAAGAAGATTGTGTGTTGACCGGAAACATCACAGATGAGAACTTTTTAAGAAATTACATGCTAGGATATCACGATTTTAATGCTCTCATCTTAACCAATATGGTGAAAGCGTGAATTGTCTTCATGATCCACATTCAACAGCGCATAATGATGACGCGCTTAATAAGCGCTCAAATAACTAATTACGCTCAAGATTAGTATGCGCTAGGCGCATCTTTAGATATGACCTAAATTATTCCTATTGGTTGACCTACTTATAATGCTTATATAAAACAGATTTTGATTGGTAGGGTCCATACAAATGGGCGTGTCAATAGTGGTCAAAGATAAGATAGAGGCGGTCCTTCGAGAGATAACATAGGGATAAAATGATGTTCAGAATACCAACTTACAACAATATTAGCGCTGTGTTATCTCTGGAAGATACAACAAAAGATAACACAAAACTTACAACAATGTTCAGAATACCACCCCAGATATTGCGGCTGTCCTCCGTTTACCCCTCGGAAATGGTGTAAAAGCAAACATCCAAGTGACATTCTAGAAAAGAATTGATTGGAGAGAGGAAAAAAGTAATCATCCTAAAATTGCATTATTTGTCTGTACCCTTGCCCTATTCCCTACATGATAGTGGAAGTAGCGACACTGGCCAACACTCCAAGAACAACAATAATAACTAAACTTTAATTCGTCACTTTGACGAATTAGGTGATACGTATGCTAATGTTTTACATAACCCAGAATGCGTGTTCACGATTTACAGGTAATACAACATTTTGGTATGGGTCATAAATTTGGTTCAAATGAACATATTGGAAGCATATGCGATCCTACAATATTCAGTGATCGTTGTCGCGGTTGAAATCTAGTCTAAAGTTATGAAATTGTAAATAAAAAAATCTTTATGCTGTATAGCTTGACCTCTCAAGGTCATAATATTAATTAAGCTATACAACAATGTTTCTTGACTAAATTGACCGATTCCACAGCGGTATCGAAATATATCAAAATCGTAAAGAATCACTATTTACCCAATTCCCATTATGGTCTATCCATATTTAAAGCTTCAACTGCGTAGCCTATTGACCACATAAATCTATGGAAGATAGATTGATACAATATGATCATTGACCCCGTACAATAAGCAGTTGCACCTTTGACCCTACCCGACATAATGAAGAATGCATTTTCACAATTTCATCTTATTCCATGAAATGCTCTACGTGACATATTTATAATTCCTGCAAACTTCTACAGAATTTGCAATTTTAACATTCAATTGTAAATTTCGACATAATAATAACATCTGATCAAAGAACAAAAGGCACATTCTTTACAGCTTATAGTCTCAGCTATAACATACCCAAATTTGGGGGAAAATAGAGCAAAAATAAGCGAGATACTTCTCAAAGAACAATGTCATGTAGGTTCATGATGTGAACGATATTGACCTTCCATAGGCATAACACGCAAATCAAGAAAATTCTGGCATATCACCTTTGATTGAAATGTTTACTACCATAACGATAACGTCATCGAAATGTTAAATAGTGTACATAAATCTTGTAGAAAAGCTACAACATATCAACTTTTGGAAGAGAATCAATCAATATTTCAGACTGCAAATGCCTTCAAAGTGCATGGTTATAGCTCTTATTCTTATCTATGATATTTTTAGTGCCCTTTTAGTACCTAAAATTGCTATGAAGGTAACTTTAGATCACAAAATGTGTGAAATTTAGCCAATACGATCATACCAATTCAGCTACACTTAAAAAAAAACACGGTGACCGTTAATTAATTATTTAATTAAAAATAACAATACATGAGCTGGCTAATTGTGGGTAATATAAGCAACACGAAAATGCCTACGAAAAATCCAACAACGGCATTAACTGGAATACGACGTAAAAGGCGTTATTTTGCTTTTTTTCAACGGTTTTTTCACATTTTTTAAAATATCCAATGATTTATGTTGGTACACAAGTATTAGAAATCGTTATATTTCAGCTGTCTCTGAACCGACTTTGGTCAAAGATGATTTTGTAATTTGAATATTATGTTCTTTCAAATTTGACACTCAGTTTTTCATTATCTCACCAAAAAAAATTATTTTGTGTAGCGCCCTCTGCAACAGAACTCAACTATCCCTTTAAGGAAAGTACACTGAATTTAAAATAAATATAATTACGTCATAATATACAAAATCGTATTTTGAGTTCCAAGGTCATTATGATGACGTCCAGAAATACTTAATGGCCAAATGAGACAGGAAATCATATCTCCGACGTATACACTATCTAGATATGGAAAAATTATGGCGGTACCCCAGCATCCCAAAGAGCTATTATACTGGATTTGGTTAAGGCATGTTTTTGCCCATATATGATATGTATTACAAGAGCTCGCACACACGGACTTTAATCTTGAACGGACCATCATTCTGTTACTAATAGTCATAAAGATATAAACATGGTATCAAATTGTTCGGAAAAGTATGGAAAATATCATGACAGAAAAACAATGGCGATTTTATGTTGCATACAGCTATGAGCTATGACAAGTTAATCCTCAACCAACCAAATTGAAAAAAGGGAAGGAATGCTTAGTTAAATGCACAAAAAGGGACAGGAGGGAAACGAGAACACAAAGTTCGAGTAAGTTCCAAAACAGGGAAGAGGGTCAATCTGTACACCCCACCCTCTCCCCGATGCTCTCGTTGAATAAAAAAAGAAATCTAATTCATATCGTACCTTGGGTTGCTTCGCGACCAAACGATATGAGGGATGCAATTCATTCAGAGGCAGTTTTGAAATTTAACTGGCTTATCGGAATATTATCTTTTTTTCAGACGCAGTGCCTCACACACATACTTGTTAAGTACTTCCAAAATGCCCCTTTATACATAGGATAGGTGCCCTTTACCACTTCCGATTATTGCCCCTTTTACCTCTGATGAATGCCCCTCAAAAACCTAGGAGGTATCCCTTTTCCGCTATAATAAGTGCCTTTTCCCCTTTTTGGCTTTCTTTTATAAGAGCTCCTTTCACTTTTTAAAAAGACCCCTATTAAAATCTGAATGGTGCCTCCTATTCTTTCAAAAATGTCCCCTTTCTATTCTCATAAGTGCCTTTTTTCATCTCTAGTGAGTGCCCCTTGTAAGGTGCTAGAAATGCCTCAATTTTACATCTCTGATTAATGTTTTTTTTAATTAGACACGTAGTCCTTTTCTTTTGCTAATAAGTGTCCTTTTACTTTTCAATAAGTGCCTTTTTTGCTTTCACGATAAAATGTGCCCCTAATTTAAAGCGACTAAGAGCAACTTTTTTTTTTTATTTTGCTACACTCGCCCACATTTAAAGTTGATATAATTATGTATGAAATTTTTCAAAAAAATTCAGACCAACACACCTATTTGCAAAGTTTGTT
Source organism: Strongylocentrotus droebachiensis (assembly GCA_035222895.1). Classification (NCBI taxonomy): domain Eukaryota; kingdom Metazoa; phylum Echinodermata; class Echinoidea; order Camarodonta; family Strongylocentrotidae; genus Strongylocentrotus; species Strongylocentrotus droebachiensis. Next base: position 71,189 of record JAVYIG010008542.1, read on the forward strand.
GCTGAAGCAATATCTTGGACCATGTAATAAAATAGAAACAAATATTGATTCATATCTGATAATGTAAACACAATGTAGGGGTATATCAATGACAGAAAATTGTCTATTTTTGCCGTGAGGTTCCCTTTTAGGTGCACCTATTTTCCAGGAAGTGTCCTTTTCGTTGGTGCCCCTCCCCCCCCCCCCCCCTTTCACACACAGACACAAACTTTGGAAGACGCTCCGCTGCCACTGTTGTGAGAGGCTCGACAGGTGACAAGCGGGGCTGCAGATTTATGTTTGATGCAGGGTTGGCCTTTCCTTCTAATCCCAAGATAACCTTAATGATGAAACAGATTTTACAATAATGTCGTGAGTTATTATGTATTCCAATCTAATTGACTTTGCCTAAATTTACATTCCAAATTCTTGCTATTTACCAATCCAAGGCAGAGTTTATCACGCTTTGTGTGACAGGTTAATTTCATATTGTCTGTGTATATTACTGGTAAATGTTACGTTCACTTATGTTATCAATTTCACAGTGTGATTCAAAAATAGGGAAACCCAGATATCTTCCTAAATATCGTTGTAATTAGTACACATATATTGTTATTTATTTTTATTAAGATGTTTATAATTGAAATTTCCTTCTGCTCATTTTATTTTTTAATTAAATAGGTGGTCAACACGAGATTTGCTTTAAAATTGCTGAGCTAAGAATTCGGTGTGCTCGGTTTTGAACTTAATGACTTCTGGCACATTAAGCAGATCCTCATAATATTATCATCTGGGTCTATTAAATGTCCAAGGCGGTTCCTTGAACGAATGTGGAATTTCTGTATGCAAGAAGAAGATAATCTTATACAACTGAAGATTAACAATCAAACCTGCACTTGTTCCATACTTTACTTGATTACAGTCATCCAACAGAATTTTGATATTTTGATGACACTGTAGAAAACGTGCCGATATTGTGATGGCAATTTAAGAAATGACATTTCGTAACTGTTGTCATAATGTACGTGCTGCCCCATTCATATATATTTCCAAATGTAAGTTCCCCGTATTCAAACGACAAATATTTGGAGGGAAGAGCCAGAGAAAAGTCATACCCATAAGCATAATTATAAATGTACAGTTCATCCCAACTGCCATATTTAAGTATGACCTACATTCTAAACCAACACAATTACCCTGTAACGTGTCGGGTTATAAATTCGTACATGAACAAGAGTGCGTTTTATATAATTGGTATTTTTTGTTTTCATTGAAATGCCTCAGCTCTGTCAAGTTACTGAAATTCATGTCAGGTAGCCATCAAATTAGGTGTGCCACAAAGTTCAATTCTCGGTCCCCTTTTATTTTCAGTTCATGTCTAACAGTCTACCTGAATGTACTCCTGAAGGTTGTTATAAATATGTACGTTGCTGATACGACACTTACCGTTTGTGGAAAAAAATTACCTGTTGCATTAAAACGAGTCATAGCATGGATTAAGGAATATCGTCTCGTTCTTAACACTGAAAAAAATTGTGTCATGATAATAAGCTCTCGTGCTAATCTCAGGAAAATTGAATCTTTCACCATTTCATTAAATGGCAATTTGATCAAAAGAGTTCAATTCACCAAATGCTGAGGAGTTTTGATAAATGAAGAATTGAGATGGTCCAAACAAATCGATAACGTGAGTAAACTTACCCGGAAAAACATTAGCATGAAAAAGAGAGCAAGAAGTTTTTTTGCCTAAACAATCTTTAAAGTTACTGTATAACAGTCTAGTGTCCTCACGATTAGATTACTGCTCTGGTGTATGGTCGAACATATTTAAATCCCATATAACTAAGCTGCAAAGATTTCAAAAGAGGGCCGCAAGAATAATATTACACGAGACATATGACACACCATCGGCCTTAAATGGATGACACTATACAAACGGTTTGAATTAATTCGCGTTATGATGATATATAAATGCGTTCATAACTTAACACCTTGTTTCCTTCAGGTAGGCTCAATCAATCATAACTATGTACATGAGCATCATACAAGGCAAATAGTATAAAAATAGAAAAAAGTATAGCCCCATCATTTCTTCTATATTTGAATGGAATAAGCTAGATAATTCGATGAGAACGGCTTCCTCCGTCGATTCATCTAAGAGATTGTTTAAACAAAGTTGTAATTTGTGAATGGCTCAGCCGAACATTCACTACGTGCATGTTCTGTAATATTAACATGATTTATTCACATGATTGCGACTTAATCAATATTTTCCCATATGCATTACAGTTGAACTAGGTTAATGATATATTATTATTTTGCAAACGAGTATTCGTTTGTGCCACGTCTATTATTGCTTTGTTATATCTTTCTAAATGTATTATGTAATTTTATTTTAACTGTTTTGTATGAGCGTAATGCTTTTTGATGTAAATATGTTCATGTTTAGATTAGAAATAAATCGAATAAATAAATTTAAGTCAGTTCATGCGAGGTAGCTTAAAATCGTTAAAAGGTGATTTTGCAAGCTGTGTTAGAACCACAGGGTAATATACAAAGATGTTTAGTTCTAAAAGAATTGTGTGCTTTTAACTATTGAATTGTCTATTTTACATATGGTCGGATTTATCATTGGTGATAGTTGTACTTTCAAATTATTTGATAATCTAATAATTATGGCTATGTTTGTATATTAATGTATAATTCTAAGTAAATCATTAATGAACCAAATTTCAAATAAACAAAACGATGGTAAGCTAAGTGCTTTATTTTAATGCACATAAAAGAGGGAAAGGAGAACACAAAGTGCGAGTATGTACCAGAACAGGGAAGGGCAATTGAAATGTACTCCCACTCTCTTCCTGACTGCCTCATTGAATACAATATAAATCATGTTCATCACGTACTTTGCGTTACTTTGTGACCAAGCTATGATTTGAGGATGCAATGCATTTTAAAGCAGTTTTCAACTGAACCGGTTAATCAGAATATATTTTGTTTTTATCACAGTGTTCTGTTTTCTCCAAATATGGTTGGTGAAACATTTATACCAGGGGTGATTTTTTTTTTGTATGGTTATGTATCACCCCTAAAATGCTAGTCTTCAACTCGACTAACAGATTTAAAGATTTTACAAAGATTTTTAAGCTGTAGCGTATAATAAACTGTGATCACGATGGGGTGAACTCCTGAAATGCTCAGTATTCAGCTTTCGGTGATAAAAATGACTTAAAGATAATTTAGATGAAATTGATTTACAAGAAAATAACTTCTGAATAAGAGACACTTTGATCAAGCAAAATCTTTAAGTTCCAACACCGATTTGTTTTTTTATTTGATAAATAGATTCACTTTCCAAATATTGTAATGTTCATATCAAAATCACGAAATTAAAAATGAGATAATCCAGGCATGCAACTGGTTACAATCTAATAATTAATATTAATAAATAGGTTCTAGATTATAATAAATAATCTGATAAATAAATAATCTGAAATAGATTGTCTTAATTCTAGATCTAGGGGTCTAGGTCTATTTATAAAGCGAAAGACCGCCGCTATTTTACATCAGATAACAAAAATATTAAGGTCTATTTATAAAGCGAAAGACCGCCGCTATTTTACATCAGATAACTAAAATATTAAGGTTTATTTATAAAGCGAAAGACCACCGCTTTTTTACCTTACTGCCAAGTCAAAAACAAGGGGGAAATATAGATCCATTAAAAAGAAACTTCCTGATTTAAAGATTCAAACTCTTTTCAAACGCATAGGCGAAACACCCAACGAAGAGATGAAATAAAGATGATGAAGATCTAGAACGTTGATCAGTGCTGAATAGGTAGACGAGCCAAACTCACGAATCCAGTGTAGACTGTAGCTTGTAGAATGATCAAAATTCGGAAGAGCTAGATCTAGCCTACTCTTGAATATGTAGACTGACGTTGGTGATCGTTGAATAAGAGTTTGAAGCAAGTCGTTAATTTAGTTGATTAAGTGAAGAACCGCGACAGTTTGAACTAGACAAAGCAATTGATGGTATTGCCTAGATGAATGATTGAACTTGATGAGAAATCAAAATTTCAGCCTGCAATAAATTGATTGTGGAACAATAAAATCCGAGTCGAGTTTCGAGATGATGCTTAAATGATGAAAGTAACTCTGGACTCAGTTCACAAGACTCTCAGTCTAAAATGTTGATGATGCTGAAGACGTTGTCGGAGTTGAAGATTGATGACTGTCTTTAATCGACTGTTCTAAGTCGGGAATAATTTAGACTGGAGAGTTGCAGTTCATGAGCTGTACTGATTCACTGAATTGAAGTTGAAGTCCAAAAGTTTGTTGAAGATTGATTACTAAAAAATATGGTCGCCAAAAAGTAATCAATGAAAGGTTGACGTATTGTTGAAGTGAAAATTGCTCAGGAAAATAAAATTTCCAAATAAACGTAATAAAACGTAGAGGTCTATATGAGATCAACTGAAGCACGTAAATAAGCGAAATTAAGTAAAAGAACAACTGAGCTCCAAAGCAGACAAAAAATTAAACCTTTCAAGTCGAAGGTTCAAAGGCGACTGACTAGCCAAAGCCAAAAAAATTAACTTTAGCCCCATAAGATTGGCCAATATAAAGAGCCAATCAAAGAAGAGAAAAAACTGACCAATGGCAGCAAACTTTTACAATTACCAATAAAACCAAGAATGACAAAACACACACTATTTGTGCTACTGGAGTCAACTAGAATATTATCTTAATAAAACTTCCAGATTTAAAATTATTATTGAATTGAAGAATATAGAGCAATATAAAAATGTAATTATCACCCAAGCAATCATTTTGAATATTATTAAACTTTAAGTGACACAAAATGGCAAAAATACATTACTACATAGGCAAAACACACCTATCAAATGGGATCGGCACGCATAACACAATAAATTTACAACAGCGACGCGCAAGCATACTGAAGAATTTGCATACCATTGTGACGTCAACAGTACAAAAGCGCGTCTAAAAATAAATAAAGAATGCGGACGCATGCCAATGAAAAGGTGACAGAAAGGTGAAGGAACTATAACTTATTTACACAGTAGAATGTTGAACCGCTACAAGCTCAACAACGGACCTTGTCATAGAAGTAAACTAAAATCAAATTTGAAAAAGGCAGTTGGAGTAAGCTGTTCTTACTGGACCGATTTGCACTGGTTTTAGATTCTTGAAATATATGTTAGCAGTTTGCATAACGACGAACTCTAGTTGATTGAATTTCTATGAATGGCGCTATCTAACAACAAATTAAATTTCAATTTCAATTTTTAATTTCAGTTTATTTGGCATCATAATAATAATAGTGCCTACTTGTAAAGCGCACAGGTCCTCTGTTCGGTGCTAATGGCGCCTAGAGGAAAATTCATGTAACAAGCATGAGAACACACAAAAAAATCTCCCAGACATAGTAAATTAGAATATTGCAATAATTACAATTAAAAAAAAACATATAATTTTTCAGTTGTGATTTGATTTTTCTCGTAAAGGGAGTTCAGTCCAGATTTCGGACCCATGTCTGAAAGCCCGATCGGCCCAAGCATGTTTTATTGTAGGTGTATGAAGCAAAAGTGTGTCTAATGACGAGCAAAGACTTCGTGTGGGATTGCAATAGGAAACAGAGTTACGCAGGTATGTATTGGGAGAGAGTGAACTGAATGATGTACTAGTAACAACATTTTATCTGGTAGCCAATAAAGAGAACGGTGAATTTGTGATATGGAATCAGATTTGTTAGTGATTGGTTGATAGGTGGGCTGCAGAATGTTGTAGTCGTATTTATGATAACAAATCATAAATACATAATACATAATAGGCCAGGACCTCTAAGACGCAACTTGTACTTGTAAATGAGGCCCTTAACCTGGGAAACACAATATCAAATGAAATAGCAATATCAATCGAAATTACTAGGCATATGTACATTAAGAAGAAGAACGAAAAGAGACCGACCATTAACTATCAGCAAGTATCACCAATGTTTATGCAAACACCGAAAATCACACACAAACACACGAAAGCAATACAAAAAGGGAGAGTTAAGAATAACACAGACAAGAAAAGAAGAGGGGAAATGAGAAAGAGAAAAACGGGAAGCGATGAGAATGAGAAAGAAAAAAAAACAGTTTTTTGGAAAATGTTAAGTTTTAATAAAGTTCCAAAACGAGAAAGTGTGGACCAGGATTTAAGATTATTGCAAATTGATTTTAATGCAAAACGCGGAATTTCGGTATGCAAGAAGAGGATAATCTTATACAACTGATGATTCATAATCAAACCTGCAAACGCGTGTTCCAAATTTAACCTGATTACAGACATCTAACAGAAGTATGATATTTGGATGACTCTGTAGAAAACGTGCAGATAATGTGATGACAAATTACGTAATGACATTTCGTCACTCTTGTCATATTGTACGAGCTGATCCATTCATTATATTTCAAAATGTAAGATCCCCGTATCCAAACTGATGACAAACATTTGAAAGGAAGAGCCTCAGACAAGTTATACCAATAACCAGGATAATAAATGAACAGTTCATCCCAACTGCCATATTAAGTTTGACCTACATTCTAAACCAACACAATTACTCTCTTTAAAAAAAGAGTGAATTTTCACTCTATTTTCACTTTCTTGGGAGTGACGTCCGTGATCGCTTGTTTAGGAGTGAAAATCGATTGATTTTAGAGTGCTCTCTAAGAAGAAAAGAGTGAATGTTCACTATATTTTCACTAAATTTTCACTCTCCAGAGGGGTGACGTCCGTGATCACTCTATTTTTTTAGAGAGTACCCTATCGTGTGTCTGGTTATAAATTCGTACATAAACATGAACGCGTTTAATATAATTGGTATTGTTATTTTCCATCGAAAATACAAGTGCAGATAATTGAAAGACTATAAGAGAAAACAACCCTTAAAGAAACGCCTCAACTATGTAAATTCAGTTTATGCGAAGTAGCTTAAAATCGTTAACAAGTGATTTTGGGAGCTGTGTTAGAGCCAACGAAATGCTGGGTAATATACAAAGATGTTAAGTTCTAAAAGAATTGTGTGCTTCTAATTATTAAATCGTCTATTTTCTATAGGGTTGGAGTTATCATTGGTGATAGTTGTACTTTCAAAGTAGTACATAACAAAAGCCTCGGTCACAAATGCCATTACGAACTGCTACGAACGCCGTACGAAAGATTTTCAGACAATTAAAATTCGGAACCTTTGTGACCGTAGCGTTAATGATTATGGCTATGCTACTATATTTATGTAGAATTCCATGTAAATTAATAATAAACCAAGTTTAAAATGAACAAAACTAGGGGAAGCTAAGTGCTACAAAAGGAGCGGGAAGGAGAGCACAAGCACCACCAGAACAGGAAAGGGCAATAGAAATGTACTCCATACTCTCTTCATGACGCTCTCGTTGAATACAATATAAATCCTATTCATAAAGTAATTTGCGTTGCTTTGTGACCAAACGATGATGCAATGCATTTTAAAGCAGTTTTTAATTTAACCGGTTAATCAGAATATTCTCTTTTTTATCAGATTGTTCTCTTTTCTCCAAATATCGTTTAGGAAACATTCATACCAGGGGGTGATTTTTTTGTTGGTATGTTTATGTATCACCCCTAAAATTCTAGTATTCAACTCGACTGGGGACCCTTCTTTAGAAGTAAACTAACAGATTTAAAGGAAACGCAGATTTTACCCCATTATATCGTTGTCGTTAGTAAACAAACATTTTACAAAGATTGTTAAGCTGTAGCGTATAATAAACTTTGATCACAATGGGGTGAACTCCTCAAATGCTCAGTATTCAGCTCGACAACGGACCTTATTATAGAAGTAAACTAAAATCAAATTTGAAAAAGGCAGTTGGAGTAAGCTGTTCTTATTGGACTGATTTGCACTGGTCTTAGAATCTTGAAATATATGTTAGCAGTTTGCATAACGACGAACTCTAGTTGATTGAATTTCTATGAATGGCGCTATCTAACAACAAATTATATTTCAATTTCAATTTTTAACTTCAGTTTATTTGGCATCATAAAAAACATAAATAATAATAATAATAGTGCCTACTTGTATAGTGCACAGGTCCCCTGTTCGGTGATCATGGCGCTTAGAGAAAAATACATGTAACAAGCATGAAAACAAAACAAAAAAATACCCAAGACATAGTAAATTAGAATATTGCAATAATTACAATTTTTAAAAAAGGCATATAAGTTTTCAGTTGTGATTTGAATTTTTCTGTCTTCTCGTAAAGGGAGTTCAATCCAAAGTTTCGGACCCTTGTCTGAAAGCCCGATCGGCCTAAACATGTTTTATTCTAGGTGTATGAAGCAAAAGTGTGTCTAATGACGAGCAAAGACTTCGTGCGGAATTGCAATTGGAAACAGAGTCACGCAGGTATGTAGGGGGAGAGAGTGAACTGAATGATGTACTAGGAACAACATTTTATCTGGTAGCCAATGAAGAGAACGGTGAATTCGTGATATGGAATCAGATTTTTTAGTGAATGTTGATAGGCGGGCTGCAGAATGTTGTAGTCGTATTTATGATAAAAAAATCATAAATACAGAACAAATGATAGGCCATGACCTCATAGAAGCAACTTGTACTTGTAAATGAGGCCCTTAACCTGGTAAACACAATATCAAATTAAATAGCAAAATCAATCGAAATTACTAGGCATATGTACATTAAAAAGAAGAACGAAAAGAGACCGACCATTAACTATCAGCAAGTATCACCAACGTTTATGCACACACCCGCAATTACACACAAACACACGAAAGCAATACAAAAAGGGAGAGTTAAGAATAACACAGACAAGAAAAGAAGAGGAAAAATGAAAAAGAGAAGAACGGGAAGCGATGAGAATGAGAAAAATAAAAAAGGGTCTATTAAGTCAAGTATAACAGTTTTTTGGAAAATGTTAAGTTTTAATAAAGTTCCAAAACGAGAAAGTGTGGACCAGGATTTAAGATTATTGCAAATTGATTTTAATGCAAAACGCGGAATTTCGGTATGCAAGAAGAGGATAATCTTATACAACTGATGATTCACAATCAAACCTGCAAACGCGTGTTCCAAATTTAACCTGATTACAGACATCTAACAGAAGTATGGTATTTGGATGACTCTGTAGAAAACGTGCAGATAATGTGATGACAAATTACGTAATGACATTTCGTCACTCTTGTCATATTGTACGAGCTGCTCCATTCATTATATTTCAAAATGTAAGATCCCCGTATCCAAACTGATGACAAACATTTGAAAGAAAGAGCCTCAGACAAGCCATACCAATAATCATTATCATAAATGAACAGTTCATCCCAACTGCCATATTAAGTTTGACCTACATTCTAAACCAACACAATTACTCTCTTTAAAAAAAGAGTGAATTTTCACTCTATTTTCACTTTCTTGGGAGTGACGTCCGTGATCGCTTGTTTAGGAGTGAAAATCGATTGATTTTAGAGTGCTCTCTAAGAAGAAAAGAGTGAATGTTCACTCTATTTTCACTAAATTTTCACTCTCCAGAGGGGTGACGTCCGTGATCACTCTATTTTTTTAGAGAGTACCCTATCGTGTGTCTGGTTATAAATTCGTACATAAACATGAACGCGTTTAATATAATTGGTATTGTTATTTTCCATCGAAAATACAAGTGCAGGTGATTGAAAGACTATAAGAGAAAACAACCCTCAAAGAAACGCCTCAACTATGTAAATTCAGTTTATGCGAAGTAGCTTAAAATCGTTAACAAGAGATTTTGGGAGCTGTGTTAGAGCCAATGAAACGCTGGGTAATATACAAAGATGTTTAGCTCTAACTGAATTGTGTGCCTTTAATTATTAAATCGTCTATTTTCTATAGGGTTGGAGTTATCATTGGTGATAGTTGTACTTTCCAATTAGTACATAACAAAAGCATCGGTCACAAATGCCATTACGAACTGCTACGAACGCCGTACGAAAGATTTTCAGACAATTAAAATTCAGAACCTTTGTGACTGTAGCTTTAATGATTATGGCTATGCTACTATATTTATGTAGAATTCCATGTAAATTAATAATAAACCAAGTTTAAAATGAACAAAACTAGGGGAAGCTAAGTGCTACAAAAGGAGCGGGAAGGAGAGCACAAGCACCACCAGAACAAGAAAGGGCAATAGAAATGTACTCCATACTCTCTTCATGACGCTCTCGTTGAATACAATATAAATCCATCCTATTCAAAGGTAATTTGCGTTGCTTTGTGACCAAACGATGATGCAATGCATTTTAAAGCAGTTTGTAATTTAATCAGAATATTATCTTTTTTTATCAGATTGTTCTCTTTTCTCCAAATATCGTTTAGGAAACATTCATATCAGGAGGTGCTTGGGGGTGGGTGATGCATCACCCCTGAAATGCTAGTATTCAATTTGACTGGGTACCCGTCTAAATAAGTAAACGATAAAAGTAACAAATTTACCCCTAGATATCGTTGTCATTAGTTTTCTTCTTCAGTCAGGTGACGCTAGCTGCGCTGCTGTGGCCATCACAAGTTTCCGCCATCCTTCTCTGCCAGATGTTGCTCTCGTTGCCTCTGACAGCCTTTTCCCTGTCCATATGTGTATGTCTTTGAACCAAGAAAAAGCAGGTCTGCCTCTTCTTCGCCTGGCTTCCACTGTCGCTGTTTAAAGGGACTTTCCAAGACCATCACTTCTTACTACATGGCCCAAAAAATGCAGTTTCCTTCTGGCAATAATCTTTCTGAGCAACATCTCTGTTTCAAGCGTGTCCAGTACCCATCGGTTTGTTGTTCTGTCTGTCTATGGAACCCTCAGTATTCGCCGATACACCCACATTTTAAACGCATCTACTCTCTTTTCATCTCTTCTGGTAAAGGCCCATGTCTCACTTCCGTATGTAGCAGTGGGAAATATAGATGTCAGTGCTATCTTAAACTATAAACTGTTATTTATTTCCCGGCTTCTCCAGATATTAACCATTTTCTGAGTTGCATTCCTTGCTATTTCTAATCTCATTTTGATTTCTTTCTCACTTGATCCTTTAGCGCTAACAGGTGATCCCAGGTAATTTTTTATATGAAATCCTGGACTACAGCAATTTTTTCTCCATCCAAAATAAAATCATTAAAATATCTTCGATTCTTGTCTATTATTATATTTGTCTTCTGTGTGTTTAAAAGGTGATTCTTTTCATAACTGGCCTGTTTTGTTCTTCTCAGCATGTCCAGCATCTCTTCCCTGCTGGTACATATTAAAGTTGTATCATCTGCATACCTGAGATTGTACCTTCTTCGTCCTCCAATTTTCACTCCGCCTTCAAAACCTCCAGCCACAGTTCGTATTATAACTTCTGAATAAAAATTAAATAGGTCTGGGGACAATATACATCCTTGTCTGACACCTCTTTCTATCGGAAACCACTCGGTATCACCAACACTAGTCCGAACAGCTGCTTCTTGATCTTCATAAAGCTTGGTTATTTATCTCACCAGGTCTGGGAATCCCATTCTGTACATATCATTCCACAACATCTTGTGATCTACACAGTCGAAAGCCTTTGCATAATCTATGAAACACAAGTATAAAGGCATCTAATGTTCTCTACATTTTCTATAATCATCCTGATGTTTGTAATTTGATCTCTAGTACCTTTGCCAGGCACAAAGTCCGCTTGCTCCTCTGACATTTCATCCACGTACCTCCTTTTCATCCTGCAATGATGACCTTTAATAGTATTTTGCTCGCATGAACAAGAAGAATAATGGTTCTATGATTAGAACATTCTTTCTGATTGCCTTTCTTAGGTAAAGGTATGAAAATAGCTCTGCGTCAGTCTTTGGGCCATTCTTCATTATCCAATATCTTGATACTAGCCGCCATAAGAAATCAATACCAATTTTACCTGTTGCTTTCCATACTTCAATAGGTATATCGTCCATTCCAGGAGATTTACCATTATCTATATGGTTCAGAGACTATTCAACTGCCGATCGCAGTGGAGGTGGTACTCTGTCTTCCCCGACCTGTCTGTTGTCTCTCTGACCTGGCTCTCTACTGCTGTACAAATCCATGCAATACTCTGCCCATCTCTGTTTTATGTTCATTTCCTCTGTTCATTTTTTTCCATTTTTGTCATTCACAACATCAGTCTTGCTTCTGTCAACAGTAATCTCTTCTACAAGTTTGAAAACTTTCTTTATATTGTGCTTCTTTGCTGCATTTTCCATTTCTTCACATTTTCCTTCTAGGAATGCTTTTTTATCTTTACATGCTTTTGGTTATATTCCTTATTTAGTTGTCTCCAATCTGCGTGTCTCCCCTCTGATTTTGCTTCCCTTCTTTTACTTGCAATTTCCATTGTACTAGTTGTTAGCCATGCCTGGTTTTGCCTTTTCTTCCGTGGTATGTATTCCTGAGCAGTCTTTTTCAGTACATCTGATGTGCTTGCCCACAGCACTTCTGGCATTCATAAACAAATATTTTCAAAGATATTTAGGCTGTAGCGTAAATTAAAGTTTGCTCACAATGGGATGACCTCCTCAGTATTCAGTTCTAAAATGGACCTTGCCAAAGAAGTAAACTAAAATCAAATTTGAAAAAGTCAGTTGAAGTTAGCTGTTTTTACTGAACCGATTTGAACTGGTATTAGATTTATAAAATATCTGTAAGCAGTTTGCATAACGACGAACTTAAATTAATTGCATTTCTAACAACTAACTGAATTTCCATTAGATTTTAAATTTAAGTTCATTTGGCATCATAAAAAAACATTGATAATAATAATAAAATTGGCTACTTGTATAGCGCACAGGTCCACCGTTCTGTGCTCATGGCGCTTAGAGAAAAAATACATGTAACAAACATGAGAAGAAAAAAAAGAAAAACGATTCTCCTAGACATAGTAAATTAGAATATTGCAATAATTACAATGAAAAAAAATTTCAATGTTTATGTTGACGACAGTTGACGTATTGGTAAAGGAGTTCCCTCCAGAGTTTCGGACCAATGGTTGAAAGCCCGATCGCCCCAAGCTTGTTTTATTCCTGATGTATGAAGCAAAAGTGTGTCTAATGACGAGCAAAGACTGCGTGTGGGATTGCATTTGGAAACAGAGTTGCGCAGGTATGTAGGGGGAACTAAATGATTAGTACTAAAAAAAAAAATATCTGGTAGCCAATGAAGAGAACGGAGAAGTCGTGATATGGAATCAGATTTTTTAGTAAATGTTGATAGGCGGGCTGCAGAATGTTGTAGTCGTATTTATGATAAAAAAATCATAAATACAGAACAAATGATAGGCCATGACCTCATAGAAGCAAATTGTACTTGTAAATGAGGCCCTTAACCTGGTAAACACAATATCAAATTAAATAGCAAAATCAATCGAATTCACTAGGCATATATATGTACGTTAAAAAGAACAACAACGAAAACTATATAATAAATAAATAAATAGGTATCGCCAACGTTTATGCACATACCCACAATCACACACCAACACACAAATGCAATAAAAAGGGAGGGTTAAGAATAACACAGATAAGAAAGGGAAGAGTGGAAAAGAGAACAAGAAGAACAGGAAGAGATGAGAATGATAAATATTAAGAAAGGTCCTACTAAGTGAAGGATGACATTTTTTGTGGAACTGTATTGTTTTAATAAAGTTCCAAAACGAGAAAGTGTGGAGCGGGATTAAAGGTTATTGCAAATTGATTCTAATGCAAAACGCGGAATTTCGGTATGCAAGAAGAGAATAATCTCATACAAGTGATGATTCACAATTAAACCTGCCAACGCGTGTTCCATATTTTACCTGATTACAGACATCTAACAGAAGTATGGTATTTGGATGACACTGTAGAAAACGTGCAGATAATGTGATGACAAATTACGTAATGACATTTCGTCACTCTTGTCATATTGTACGTGCTGCTCCATTCATTATATTTCAAATGTAAGTTCCCCGTATCCAAACTGACGACAAATATTTGAAAGGAAAGCCGCAGACAAATCATACCAATAATAATAATACAGTTCATCCCAACTGCCATATATAAGTTTGACCTACATTATGAGCTAACACATTTATCATTTCATGTGTTATACGTTGAAATGGCAAAATATAACAAAAATGTAATATTTTAATCAATGTCATCTTTGCTGTATTCTACGCTATATTTCATTATGTACTACTCATTTTAATATGGTTTTGCTATGTTAATGTATATCTTCTTTACAAACTGGTTGTTTATGTATGTTGATTTGCAATAAATTTGTTTTAAAAAAAAAATACAGTGCGTTTGGTCACATTTTGTACATCAACGTGTGTGGGTATAATTTTGTTTTATTTTCCTTCGGAAAAAAAGTTACTCAGCATGCTCAGGTAACAGAGGAAACCAACCATCAAAGAAATGTCAAGCTGGTTTATGCGAGGTGGCTTGAAATCCATATTTCCATTATGACAACTCTATTCTTTCACACCAGCCACACTATAAGACCTAGAACATTTCGATCATTCGGTATCTGCGAAATCAAGCTGAAAACACGTTTGAAAGGATTTCTGACGCCGCGAAAAATTACAATAACAAAGTAATCTTAACCCCACATACCTAAAAAGTAAGTTTTATTTGTTTTCAACAACACATTTTTTTAGTATTTATTATAAAAAAAAGCTATTAAGAATAATTGTTTTTACTTGATATTTCAAAACACATTGTTATTCAACAATAAACATCTAACAATTTTTTTTTATGCTGATTATAAACTGTGGACAAGCATGCAGTGAATATCATGCTTTACTCCATGGTAATACGTCATCTTGTCATATTGGTCGCACTGTCACAACGAAATATGTTGCCAACTGCTGCTCTAACCTACTTATGGTATACATGTACACTTAAAAATAATCATTCACTCCCTTCTGAGGTTTTCTAGTTGTTATGCTTCTTGATAATGTGACATATTAAATCTTACACCTCAAAGTATTCAACAATTCAATCATCATAATGGTATATACCTTGGCGCATCTGGAAACTTCCGATTGGACAGTATTAGTTTTAATATATAAAATCATGAACATAAAACGTCTTACTAACACCAGAGTTTACACCCAAAACATGCTACAGCAATATAACTATGGTCTCCAAGAACTTACCAGTGATGACGCAGTGTGGCATGGATTAACGACCGTGCATTAACTTCCACATATGCCCTGAACTGTTTATTTGAACTTATGTTTTTGTTAATTCAAATCTCTAAATAATGGGCGATTAAGAGCTCGCCAGTGACTAATTATGATGGCACTTACTGCCATTTTCACTGCAAAGTATGCAATTTAAGCTACTCTAGTATCTCCTCCCCCATAACTCGATTACATCTGTTAGATGTGGCTCTATTAAAGCCTTATATAATAAGACCAATGTATTTTTGGGTACAACATGTCATAGATGGAATAAAAATTCAAAGTCTTTTCCGTATCATGTTTTAATCAAGTTTAGTTTATTTCCACAATCTGATAAAGATACAAAACAATCAAAAGACAAACAAGAATACACCATAATATAACATAACAGATAATGGTGGGATCGACAATGAGTTAATAGCTTGGATTGTTGTTGTTTTTATTTTCGTATAATAAAATCAGATACAAATACATATAAAGTAATCATACGAAGAAAAAGGGACCGTATACGGCTGGTAGCCCATTTTCAGCTGCAACTATAATTGTTGCTGGCTGGTCTATCAGGGGGCCAGTTTACAATATGCAAAATGAACAAAATATTAAAAATTAACAAAATAAATAATTGATTAATTCATGATTGTGACAAGTCAAATGTTTATCAATCGGCAATACCTACAAAGGTTGCTTCATCAACCTCTTTCATTACTTTTCTGGCTTGATACACAAAATTATTTTTTTTTATTAACATTGTTTCGTTCGTAGAAAATCTTCAAACCCCCTGTAAAGCTCTTTCATAAGTATTTATGTAACATGGACCAGAATAGGCCAATGAGCGATGAGGCCGTGACAGAATGATATTTGATTGTCCGTCTCCATAACGCGACCAGCACACTTGCCAGGAAGCCCGACACATATCAGATAGGCTAGATAGTAGACGAAATGGTTGTAGACCAAACAGCGATTAACTCTTTTTTATATATGGAAATCAAGATTTTAGTTTTAAAACATGTCTACTTTAAAAAAAAAAAAAAAAAAATCACTTAATGAAATGAACAGGAAAAAAAAGGGCACCTGGATTTGTAAACGATTTCTTCAGAACTACACCGATGAAAATAAGGCACGGGAATGTCAAGTTCTTAAGGATGATGAGGATGCGATGTTATATTTTAGGTATGGAATGTGGATGAAGATTTTCAGAACTAGACCAGTTCCTACTTAGTATACGGTAAAAAGATCCCGAATGTCACCAGACTGTGTAAACATGAAGATGTCTCATTGAAGAAATAACTGCTAAAGTCCTAGAGGTGCATCATGACTAACTTCATTTGCCTTCTTGAATAGGATACTTCCACCAGTATTTGTACAGGTTTGTTCAAACGACCTTTATCTGCCCACGTGCAGATTGTAGCTACAAGCTGTAGCTTTAAAGGCAGTGGCGGATCCAGGGGGGCCGAAACGGCCCCGGCCCCCCCCCCCCCCCCCCCCCTATTGGCGGCGCAAAATAAAAGGAAAAAAGAGGAAGAAAAAAAAAGGGGAAAAAAGAAAGGAGAAGAGAAGAACAAAGGAGAAGAGAAAAGAAAAGAAAGAAAAGAAAAGAAACAGAGAGAGAGAGAGAAAAAAAGGAGAAAATAACACGAAGAACGCCCCCCCCCCCCCCCCCCCCACTTCCCTCCCACTCCGGGTCGGAGAGACCGAATTTGTGTTCCCAAAATCTCCCAACAAAGTCCGGCCCGTAATACACAAAAATGGGGGAAGAGAAAAGTCGGGTGAGAAGGGGGAAAGAAAAGGAAATGGCGCTAAGTGAC
>JAVYIG010008543.1:0-88215 GCA_035222895.1 Strongylocentrotus droebachiensis
TACTAATATGGAATATATTCTCAGGAATGAAATATGGAAGACAAACTTTTGCTTTTGAAATTCCTATTATCTTCAACCATCTTCAAATCACATACATGTTGCATCATATACAAAAGTACATCATAAATATTACACATAGACTCCATACAGTATGTAGCCTTTTTGCCTTTTATCATCCCTGGTTGATTTTTTTTTTTGAGGGGGGGGGGGGGGGGCGGCAAAAAAATTAATAGCAGTACATGTTATTTGCTTTTTTCAATGTTTACATGTATTTAAACGCTACAATAATCATTATTGACATTTGAAAACTTGAAAAAGAATTCTGTCAATATTCAATAACTTTGCATTCTACTTTTACAGTGTATTTACTTTTGTTTATTGTTTTTGTGTTAAAGGTCGTAATAACACAATGCAGTATCAATATCAACCTATTCTTCTCACCGGAAATAAATGCAAATTCAATGAAAAATTTCACCTTTCACAGATGATTGCAACAACAAAAAACACATGTGTCACCCATAACAAATAAAGTCCTTTTATCGGCACGTTGATCAGGATCTTTACAATAGTTTCATAGAAAACAAAGTCATATTTTCTAGTCATGCATATCATAATTGGCACATTATTGTACATGCTGTACATGTACATGTTCTCTCTTTCATGAGGCATGTTGAATTGTCCATTGTATTTTTTATGATAACATCATGATTAAATTATAAGATTAAATGTATTCATTCATGTATCATAATGGCCCAACTGTTCTCACACCATGACACACTGTTTTGAGACTTTGGTAGAACATTTATGTACATGGGTGTGGGATTTCAATTTCAACTTCCAAACTACTTTTTTCTTTTTAAAGCCTGAATAACCCCAATTTACATTGTATAAACAAAATGGTTTGAGTCAATATGCTAGCAACAAAAAAAGATAAAGGCATTTAACTCAAAGGGTTATTTGGCAAAGAATAACTTCCATAGTGTACCGTATTTGCCGGCGTAAAGGCCGCAGTATTTTTGGAAGAGAAAATATCAACAAGTCGGGGTGCGGCCTTTACGCCGAAACAGTAAAAATCGCAAGTCAAAACAGCACGTCCATTATTTGTAGGCAACTTCATACAAAAAAATATATTAACAAAATTGACTTGAAAACACATCGGACAAGATCTAGTCTGAACCACGTCAGCAGCAAATTTGAAGAAGTTATCTTTTTAATCGTTGTGCAACCAAAGAAATAAGAAGAAAACTGACCAGAAACTCGTACTAAAAATCGTACTTGTAAAAATGTCCTTAGACAGCGCACGGGTTAGTAACCAAAATCATACCTCGCTCACACACTTTGTGGTGGGGAGCTACGGGGCTGGGAGTTGCCAACAAATCCAACGCACCTTCGGAGATTCACAGCGCGCAATCGTCGGTGTTCTTAACTTTTCAGTAAGATAATTCTGAATTATAATTGAGACTATCTAATTAATTAAAGCGACAAACTAACCTCGGTAGATCTCTAATAACAATACAAAAGCTTGTTTATTTTCTCCATTTGACGGTACGATAGGGGTAAGACCGGATAACATTATTAGTGCCGACTCACTGCATGCAAGCTAAAGATGGCCATTCAGGTTTCTGTATGCATGCGAAGCGCCCTCTAGTGTCCCATGAATGTGCTAATCTGCCTAAAAATCAATGAAGATTTGCTAAATTATGATCATTTTTTAGGTAAACTTCCTGTAAATTTATAAAATGATTGATAATTTTGGTATTAGTTTGTAGGAAAAATAGAGTTCTACAAGAAAATTACGATTATTTTCTTTGGTCCGTTTTTTTTTCTTGTTTTTTTTTTTTTTTTTTTTTTTTTCTCTACGAAATGTCAAAGTTGGGGGTGCGGCCTATGCGGCGGTGCGGCCTTATCGCCTGCAAATACAGTACTTAAATGTGGAAATATGTCTAAAAAATCTCTCATCTCTCATATTCTTTAACCCAATACACAGAAAAATGCTTCAAAAGTCTGCAGGCTCGAACTTCAATTTGTCAATAAAACAAATTCAAAGTGCCTAGAGCCTAGTCTAGCCTAATTTTGTCAATTTTTGTAGCATTGGACCAGCTATAGAGTGGTGAAGTGTGACGTCATCAAAAATCTATTTTTAGAATTTCTCATTTTTTTCTTCATATTCCGAAAGAACACCAAAAATAATGTCCAAATGTCGAAAACCAATTGAATATGTTAAGTATTGGCTGAGATATGACTATCTGAATAAATATATGTCCTATGGGAACTCAGTGTTACATGTATATGCTCTGGCTCCTAACCATTAGGAGCCAGAGCATATAACACTGAGTTCCTATGGGGAGTATACATGTATTTATTCAGATGGTCATATCTCAGCCAATACTTAAAATATTCA
The DNA here is from genome assembly GCA_035222895.1 of Strongylocentrotus droebachiensis. Lineage (NCBI taxonomy): Eukaryota > Metazoa > Echinodermata > Echinoidea > Camarodonta > Strongylocentrotidae > Strongylocentrotus > Strongylocentrotus droebachiensis. The sequence goes on from JAVYIG010008543.1 coordinate 2,402, forward strand.
ATTGGTTTTCGACATTTGGACATTATTTGTGATGTTCTTTCAGAAAATGAAGACAAAATTAAAAAATTCTAAAAATAGATTTTTATGATGTCACAGCTTCGGTACATACAAATTCAGACCCATAAGGGGTGTAGGACGTTTGTGCCTGCAATTGCATACTACACTTCCACATATACTCTTTTCACACTTGTTTTGCTTAACCCCGTACTTTGCTTAGCCCCGTACTATCCTTAACCCCGGACTCACTTTTTTGGCTTAGCCCCGTACTAGATGTACTTCGCTCCATTGCGTAGTACCGGACTATTTTTCGTTTCTGTTCTCATTCATTTGCTTGGCACCGCAATTGCGGAGTAAGCACCACAATTGCGGGGTTAGCCCTGCTATTTTGCAGGGCCAGCTAACCCCGTACTATCGGTGGGGCTAGCCCACTTTGGTAAATACGTGTCTGAACAGAAAGTGGAATAATTTTAACCCCGGACTATAGGTGGGGCTAAACCCCCCCACCCCCCTCCCCTTTAACCCCACCTATAGTCTGGGGTTAAGCGAAATGTTGCCAGTGTGAAAACATAGTGGAATAAGCTTAACCCCGGACTATACATGTAGGTGGGGCTAAGACCCCCTTTGAACCCCACCTATAGTCCGAGGTTAAGCAAAATTTTGCCAGTGTGAAAACAGTAATAGAGTACTACATGTACATGTATGTACATGTAGTACTGGTTTTTCTTTTCATTTGCCTGGGTGCAAATCATCAATACATGTATTTGTCTTGGCTCCTCAGCTCAGAGCTGTCAGAGCTGCGAGCTCTGCATGTGCAAATCGTGTAACGAAAGTGGAAGGCAATGTATGATGAGTTTCTTGCAAACGCTGTGTACCTGGTAAACATGACGGAGCTGTACCTGCATAAAAACCAAGCTTCTGATTTTGTTACCTGAACCCGACATGGCCAAGCTAATCAGTGGCCGTATTGGGGAGGAAAACTGACAGACAGATCACCTTCAGAAATAAGTCTTTGTTTTATGTCCCACAAGCTGAGACAAAAACTTATGGGGAAAAGGTCATTTTCATATGCCTCAACTGTTTTTCTAATGGAATAACGGGCCAGAATACCTAAAAAATGTAGAAACATGAAAGGTTCAGAACTAATATGAAAACATATCTATTTAGCACTTAGTCTTTAAATAGAAAGATCTCACAATTATGAACCCAGTGCACCATTTCCACTCCTTCTGTATTCTATTCTGTAAAGCGCATAGAGACAGGCAAGTATGAGCATTAATGTTATGCGCTACACAAAAACGTTAAGTTATCATCATTATTACACAGAGAGGATGAAAGAGATCGAGAGAGAAAAGGAGAGAAAGAGAGAGAAAGAGAAGAGGGGGGACAGGGGAGGATGTGTAGCAGATACAGTGGAATCTGTAGAAATGGATATGAATGTCACATACCAAATCTAGAGAGGAAATAAATGTGGCCTTTGTAGGTAGTATACATGTACATGTATGTCTTGCAGTACAGGTTTCTATGACCATAAATGTAATAATAATAATAATAAGCAATTTGTATAGACTGTTTCTAAAGTGCTTTACATAAATCTATAAGATTTGGAATGAAAATGAAAGTGCAAGAGAGAGAGAGAGAGAGAGAGGAACAATAAGCATGTAAACGAAGGCCTATACATGTACCTCCATTTGCAGTATCCAGTAACAACATGTGCATGCTATTATCAGCTTATTAATCATATATGAAAATACATATGTATATGAACTTTTTTTAATTAAAAAAACATGGCACATGTTTATTTGTGTACATGGTAAACTTACAGTTATATGTACATGTACATGTACAGTGTATGTACAATTTACATGTATGTATTGTATTTATCCAGAGGCCATTTTATAATAATCAACTCAAATAAAAGCACAAGGAATGACCTTCCTCTCAAAGAATATTAAACAGTCATTAAAATTCTTCAGCTGTTAGTCAATGAAAAGTAAATATTTACCTGTCAAATATTTCCACATGTACTACAATAACAAATGTACATGTACATGTAGTACATATTCAACTTTGTTATTAACTTAACTTCAAATTCAAATTAGAGCTTACTTCAAATACACTGTTAATGAATGAATATTATTACACAGTCATTAGAATTCTGCAGCTGTTAGTCAATGAAAAGTCAATATTTGTCTTTCAAAATATTTCCACACATGCTTTATGAACACCTTTACATATTCATATAAGTTTATCAACTTTATATCAATATTCAAATACACTGTATGAGTATGTGCTAATCACTTTCTGTTTAAAATTACACATGTACATTTGTAAGACACAGGTGCTGCTTGTATGTTGTAGGACTACATGATTATGCAACATTATTAAAAAGGTACCTTTAAATGGCGAGATCCTGCTGTACGCTTCAAATTACTACAGACAAGGATGAAAGCTTCCTCGAAGAACATCTGGTAAACATTTAAGCTCGCGCTATTTATGTCTTACTATTCTACAACCTGGTAAAATATCTAGAGGAAATGATGTTAATTAAAATAAGATACCGTAGGCCTGTCTTCATCAGCTGAGTTGGCCAACTAGTCTGCTCTTCCTGATTGGGAAATTAGCCCAAAGTTACAAATCGCGTCTTCATCAGCTCGAAACCTCGAGCTCGAGAAATTTGCTCAGAGTTTGCGCATAGTGCGAGTCTTTGGGCTGGTGAAGACGGACCGGACAAACAGCAGGCTATTTTGCAAACTAGCCCAAGATATCTTGTTTCTTATCTGCCAATTCGCCCACTATTACTAGTATGTGATCGGGATATTTTCTCGAATCAGAAATAGCGGGCTATTTGGCAACTCGAGCTAATGAAAACAAGATGATTCTTTCTACAATGTACATGTTCACCCAAAGTTTCATGTACTTTACAGCCATGACATGGTATATTTGTACAGTAAGGAACATTATAATGTATACATGTATAATTCAGTATCTTGTCAATTAAGGAGTAGCCGATCCGTATCAATATTATTGCCACTACAAACTGAAAGGTAATTTCCAGATCTTTTAAATAGCAAAGAGGAAATTGGAATAAAACTTGTTGAAAGTGTCCTCACACTGTTCTGCCAGTATGAAATTAAAAACAAATATTGGCAATATGAATTCTAGTATTACTAGAATTCATATGGCCAATATTTGTTTGAAAGTAAATAGCACTCATATTCTTCACCCAGTAACGCTCATGTATGGCACTTACATACATGTCCTTTATAGCTGATGTACTTCAGTCATCACAAGTTAATTTTTTTTTGATGGGGGGGGGGGGGAAGGGGGTTACCAAAGTTACCAAAATAAACAATGGGTTTTAATTGTTTAAAAAAAGGTACAAAATCCTGGCCCTAAGTGTCCAGCCCCTCCTTAAATCCTGTAGTACTTGGCACTTACCCGATGCTCAGCATAGCGGTAAGACTTCGAAGCATTTTATTCTCTCAAAATATTTGACAGCACCAGCTACAAGTATGTTTCTCCTAAATGGATAACATGCAACTTTCTTGACTGCGCTAAGCGTGGAAATACTCATGATTTTGGCATATGTTTTCATACATGTATGAGTGAGTGTGTGTGCATTGCAAAAAAAAGTATTACTCGATTTACAATCAATCTACATTTTGAAGCAGGGCCTTGGACGTTTATCCCTACAAGTACACAAATGTACGCCATCTGTTTACCCAGCCAGCAAATGAATCATCAAAGATATGGATTTATCCTTGTGATGATCAGAATCCTCTTGGCCTGGCCCTGGAGACCTCAGGAGCCCTGTCTTCACCAGCTTGAGTTTGCCAAATAACCCGCTATTTTCAGACTCTGGATATTATCCCGAAGCTCGAAATTGCATCTACACCAGACAGATAAGCTCATCACAAGCTAGCTCAGACGGGCGCAAATTAGCCCGCTTTTTCCCAAATAGCAGGATATTTAGGAAACAAGACCAAGATTTCTTGAGATACATGTGTATCTTCTCGAACAAATATCCCGCTAATTGCAACTGACGGCTGATGAGGGCGCGATTAACTGGTTAATTAGAGATCGGGATAGTTAAAATAGCGGGTTATTTGGCAAACTCGAGCTGATGAGAACAGGCCTTTGGACTGGCCCTGGAGACCTCATGATGAACTCATAATTACAGGCATTCCTGGGCTGTGAATCGGGACTGAATCGAGCCACCTGTTTGCACTCACATGCATGCACTAGCTAAAGGTTGCTTTAGCATATAGCGCATCTTTCAACACATGCGCAATAAAATGGGCTTAATTAATTCATGATTTAAGCATGTGGGATTATCCAACTGGATATAAGAACAATTTTGGATTAGCATCAGATACTTAGGATATACATGTACAAGTACATGTACGGGTGTGCAAAATCATTTGGCCTAGATGTAGGGGAAATAACATTTGTTCACTACATAGTAATTTCCCCACCCCACCAAATATATATATACATGTACATGTATATAAAGTTGTTTTTTTTTAATCATAATTTAAGCGTACCAAGTGATAATTTCCTTTATCATCTTAATCAAAATCTATGAAATGATTTTTTAAAGGTAAAGACCAGTATTGGAAACGCCCCAATTTCAAAAAGTGAAATGGAAGCTCTTATTACCCAGGGTTCTTGTTAATAGCCGGCAACCGGCTATTTTTTCCGGCTGTAACAGCAATCGTAGCCGGCTGTCGGCACCATAAAAAAAAATAAAAAAAATCGTAGCCGACAGAGACTGATGGACTAGAAGTTGAAACCCACAGTGATGCAGCTCAGAATGATGACAAGCCGACGACAGTCACCAGGCAAAGTGAAGAAGGTGCCAGTGGTAACACCGTAACACCCGTAACACGTAACAGCGTAACACCCCCAGACCCCTGTGACAGCTGTCACATACCTGCAAACCATTTACCAATCCAATTTTGTCATATTTTTTTTATGTGTGTTCCAATTTTTAAATTTTTTATCGCAAACGATTTTCTTCACTGACAAGGTCCTGTAAACGTCAGTTAACCGTTTTTGCCCAGGACTACCTTGTATCATTATCATGTAATTCAAAATTGTAGATTCATCACAAATATGATTGATTTATCAGAAACAATAATGGAGCATTTTCATTTCATATTGTATATCATATGAAAAGTAAGTTATTCAGCCAAAATATTCATGATCTTTATCATTAAACTATGGCTCATACAGTGTGGTCATATCTTCAAAAATAAGACTAAGATAGCACCAGAGAGCATCTAAAACCCTAAAGCTGGACCCCGGCCGCAAGGGACTTCGTGCTTCGCGCTCGTGATGTGCGCTTCGCGCACATGGTGATGTGCGCTACGCGCACAGAGATTTTTCTTTTGCAATTTTAGTAGCCTCCTGTTAAAATCATAAATAGCCTGCTATCAGAAAAATTAACAAGAACCCTGATTACCAATCATGTGAAAGAATATGTTTTGACTAATACATGATGATAACAATTTTGCCGGGAAACCGCCTACTAATTGATATATTTGGTAAATTAGTTTATCTACATTGTCTGTGAGAGATAAACGCATGTGTCGCGCACGTGTGCGTATAGTCCCATATACATCTTTCTGTGTACAGTGCTGGTAACTTTACGAAGACTGGGCCATATTTCTTATCATTTTGATGATTCCATAACCTTGCAGTACACACCAATACTTATATGCTAGATGATCAACCTCTTCTGATCGATTCCGGAACGTTTCTTTCACAATGCAATCGCATGACATTAACTGGTCTTTACCTTTAATATAGATACATTATCATGTTTTTAATACAAGTACAAATATGCACATACCATATGGCATGGAGTCTAAAGCCAACTACAGTTGGCTATGAACTGTTCTATTAGTCTTTTATGATATACCCTGGAGCCATTATTAGATTTGGACTTGTGACAATGTTAATTAACTGAAGGATCATGAAGAGTTTAGACCATAACTTTTTCCAAACCACTGCAGATAGAGGCCATTCGTTCATAATTTAAGTCTTATAGTCTGACTTTAATACTTGCCATATTTACTGAAAGCCTTGTGTGGATCATAAAAACATCATAAACATATTTATGATGTGGTAAAATGTCCTAACATCGACACATATATTTGGTTAGATTTCTGTTCTGTATATTATTTTTGCTGTCCAAAGATTTGCTTCCCCTGTAAATAGTGAAATATTGGTTTCAAATAGATTCGAAACTTGTCTTGCTCATACTTGTCAAATGTTCCAATTTTACAGGGTGACACCCTAAAATGTTTACATTTCTTTCATGGGGGTGAAACAATTCTTCTTCAAATTTTTGTTTCTCATTTATCAATCAACTGTTTAGTTCAGTTTGTGATTTTCAGCAAACATGACATCCATGACAGATCAAAATATTTGTGTCACCCACCAAAGAAAACATCACTCAAAAACATCTGAATGATTGGTACTGTCAAAGCAGTGTTTGTGGGCAAATAACGATACAAAAGTCAACAAATTCTAGAATGGTTGCCATAGAAACAGGAGCTTTTGTTTGAACGTAATCAACATTTACATTCAGCTGGCATTAATTATTTTTGCTTTTTACTGTACAATGTACATGTACTTGTGCAGTGTTTCCTGTAAGGGTTGAGATATCTACATTTCATTTGCTGCGTAGATAAAATAAATCTACTTTGAAGAATGCACAGATTAGCAAAACAAGGGGGAGGGGGCATTTGGTTTTTTTTTGTTATGAAGGAAATTGAATCTACAATACAGTGTACATGTATAGTTTTAAAAAAATGCTGTGAACATGAAGCTATAAACCTGCGCAACAAGAGATACAAAGAATTAAAGAACGTAAAGAAGGAACAGACAGTGAGACAGGAATAGGCTACAGAAAAGACAATTATTATTATCATTATTTTCATCTCATGAAGTGTACTTTACCTATTTTGTTCTTCCATCTTTGCTACCAGTTCTTCCTCCGTACTGGCTCGGATAACCTCGATCTTGCCCAGCTTCGCTTCCACTTTCCCACTGCTACAGCTAGTCGCCTCTGGGCTACTAGCCCCACTGGTCAGGCTACTGGTGTCGCCGTCTCCGATGCTACACTGGCTAGTCAACGTCCCAAGGGAATCAACACTTTTTAAAGTCGTGTCCAAGGAGAGAGGGTGTCCAGGGCTGCCCTTGTCGCTTCCTCCAGAACTCTCTCCGCTTTGGCTCTTGGAGCCAGACGAGTTGTTGAGGCCCGACGGTGATGTCCCGTTCAGTCCGCAGCCATCTCCGCTTCCCCTTCGTCCTCCCCTTCCTTCATTCCTCCCGCTGTCTTTGGGGATCCTGGGTGACTCTTCCTTGGTGACAGGCGATGGTAGTTCCTCGGGGCTGCTAGGAACTGTCACCGAGATGTTGGGAGGGTTGTCGGTGGTGGACGCTGCAGTGGCCATTACCCAACCCTCTATCAGCACCTACTGAATCCTTGACACCCACAGAGAATGAGGCATGGGCTCTTGTCAGATCGGGCAAGGAGTTCTCTGATTCTGTCAGGGGAACAAAGAAAACAAAAGTAAATTATTAGACAATGTACACTCTATTGCTTACTTGCCTTACATGCATTAAAAAATAAATTATTCATCCCCTTTCTTAATTTGATGTTTTTGTTTTGTTTTTTGTAACTCAAGAATAAAAAGTTGACTGGATGAATTAGGGGTTTGATCAAGTACTTTTAGATGTACAGGGTGTAAGCTTTGATATGTCACCTTCTCAATAAACAAAATTAAGAACAAACCAATTTGTTCACCTATTTAAAATTGCTAAACTTAGTAAGGGCATGAATAATTTTAGCTGTTATCTGTACCTGCTGAAAAAACCTGCACATATAATGGGACAAAACTGCTCTGTTTAAACTTTATTGCCTTCTACATTATTGTCCAGAGCTTTCCTTTAAATGTACAGGAGAATCCTATTGAAATGACTACCCACTGGACCATGCATAACAATTGGCTTATAAGCAGATTTCAGTAGGTACAGTACAGTACATGTACTAACCTACTTTAATAGGCTTGGATTATATTTGTTTACTGAAATTGACATATTTGATAAGCTACATTGGACATGTACATGTACTTTGTCATGTACCAAGACTGTTGTGCACTTCACTGAATATACACTGTATATAGTTAATAACAACAGAATTATGCACACCCCCTTGTACATTTTATGGGTTTTGGGGGGTGTTTTTCATAATGGTTGACTGGTTGAATAGTTTTGATGTACATGTCAGTTTTAATATGCCACATTCCCAAGAAACATACTTGAAAATTAAAAAACTTGGGAAGGTATGAATAATTTAGTTGTTAACTGTACATGTTTCATCTTGTCACACTCCATTGTGTGCGTATAAACGCCAGCAACCGCGGACCACTCCATAGAAAACTACCTCAAACCGCGGACGTACCTGCAATGGGGGACCGTCCGCGTCTTATTTTTTCGTACCACGGCGAGGCCAGATTGAGCTCCCGAGGTAAACCTGCGCATGCGCAATCGCAAAGGAAACCAGCGCATGCGCACGTGGAATCCGGTAGGGCGACTAATAGGGTGATAGTAATTATACAAATCAACCTGGCATCAACTCATCGTCAGCTCAATCGGTAAGGACAGCGTGTTACTAATAGAACTTTGGAATTGACGTGAGGGTTCAAATCTCAGTTTATTTAGTTTTTTTTGCCTTTATAAATAGTGAGGCAAAGCAACAAATAATCAAAGTCGACTTGTTTGTGACCTCTTTGCAAGCTCTCATAGCTTGTTATGTATGAAAATGAGTTCATACTGGAATCTGGCCTCGCCGTGGTACGAAAAAATAAGACGCGGACCGTCCACGGTTGCGATACCGGTTCCGCCGTATCAAATTTACGACGTAGGGGGCGTTTGAATATTAGATGTCACAGCGTGTAGGCAACATCGACTGGATCAGTCCGATGTGTATCGCGAATGTCACAGCGCCCCCTTTTGACTACGCGGGAGAGGCGCTCGCTACCTGGATCATCCCATAGGAGGTACGTCCGCGGTTTGATGTAGTTTTCTATGGAGTGGTCCGGGTTGCTGGTGATTACCTACGCACACACACACAAGTACTAAACTTGGTCCACGGTTGACGCCATAATCCTGTAGTGGTGTGTGTGTGTGTATACAGGTATGTATAATATGTTTGTGTTTGTGTATACATGTAAGTTATGTAATTTGGAAATCATGTACACGTGCTACAGTATATCTCAATGAGTTGAACATAAATCCTCAAATTTGTATCACAAAAAGCGAATATAGGGGCCTACTCTAGCAATAAAACAAAAGCTCAAATACTATTGTTCAGATTTTAGAGAAGTGATATTCTTTCATACATGTACATGAACATGAACATGACACAGGTGAAATGTTGCCAAGAATTGAAACTGTGAAAAATTATTTTTATCCAACCAAACTTTCATACATGTAGCTTCCTCTCTCAGTTTCAGCCCATTGTTTTTTAAAGGTTATTTAAAGGTATTGATCATTATTTCTTCATTATCCTGTAGGTTAAATGCCTTTGACTGATAGTGAGTTGTTTCCTTTTTTTTTAAAGCAAACTGTAAACATATACAGATAAGAGAGAGAGGGGGACAGAAGAGAGAGGGGGACAAAGAGAGAAAGGGGACAAAAGGTAGAAAGGGAGGTATAATAATCAAAAGAATAGCAATAGAGAGAGGAAGGGAGAAGGAAATTCAAGGAATGTATTGTAAGTAGGTATGGATGAATGCAGCGAAGTCCGAATGCACTTTATATGTAAGAATCTCCACATTGGCTTTGAGCCAAAAGGCACTTCAACTCATATCCATTTAATACAGAGGTAATGCCTTTATGGCTCTGAAGACTCAACATGACAACATTGTCTGTTTGAAGAAAAAAGGGCTTAAACTCATATACTTTAACAGAAGGTTAATACCCTTCTGGCCCCGAACAGATGATATTTGAATTCAGCCATCATACAAACCATTTTTATCTGGCAATAATCTGATCGCAATAAGGAGAGTTAGATTCAATATCCTGCCTCTATTGAATAACATCTGACCTTTTCAAGACAATATCTTCAATAATTCCAAGAATATTGTTGAATACATGTATCTACGGTTGCGTTTATCTAGCAAATTTTTGGCTAGAATCAGGTTTCTCAAACGTCTTTCAGGCAAATTTAGAAGTAGATAAACGCAAAGCCTTTTTCAAACGTCTTTAGATATGGGCATATCAAAAGACGCAAAAAGGTGCGTTTTGTATGTGACATACAGCCAGAATCACGTTTCTGAGAGATCGATAAACGCAAAGCTGTTTTGTACCTCACATACAAATAGGACCACACAGGTGTTGTGTACAAGCATGTGTGTGAATTTGACCTCCGAGAAACTGTCTGCTTCCTGGGTCAAAACAGCTGGGCAGACACAAGGCCTTTATTTTGAATTGTGAAGAGTAGATAAACGCGACATCCCGCAAATCACGATCGTATAGTGGGGTATGATAGTGGGGTTCGATAGTGGGGTACGATATGTACATATCTAGTGGCAAGCCTAGATAAACGCGCTCAAAAATGTACCTCTTGGAATAAATAAAATCAATAAATATGATATCTTATCATGCTAATGATGATAGAGATGTGGAGGGAGTGTGAAAGATTTAGCAAGAGATATGGCAAATGAAAAAGACTGTACTGTGTATATATATATATAGAGAGAGAGAGAGAGAGAGAGAGAGAGAGAGAAAGAGAGAGATGGATATTGTGAATAAGATAGAGAGACAGGGAAGAGAGAAGTGGAGAAAGAGGGGGAGGATAGAGCAAGGGGGAAGGACAGAGAGAAAGAGAGAGAGGGATATAGTTTGAGATATACAGTATGTGAATAAGCCAAAGAAACAGGGGAGAAAGGGAGAGCAAGGGAGGGGAGAGGGAGGGGGAGAAAATAGGGGGGGGGAAGAGAGAGAGAGAGAGAGATGGTTTAAGATCTATGTGAATAAGATTAAGATAAGAATTAATAATAATAATATCCTATCATTCTAACAATGATGGAGCAGCAAAATTAATCTTTTAGCGATAATCTTACCGTAAATTTCATAGTCCGAAATTCTCCATCTTACATCAATAATACTTGACCTTTTCAAGATACGTGTAATTACATCTTAGGCCAAATAAAAAAAAAAACATGTTTAGCGTCCTGTTTTTTCGAAAAATAGGAAGGAGGGGGCCCTTTTTATTTTTTATTTCAAAATGGCCGCTCAAAATGGCTGCTCGGTACATTTTCCCTGACAGTCGGGGCAATTTTTTTTCAAGATGGCCGCAGACAATTTTTTTTTTTTTAAATCAGAAATAGAACCATTTTAGCAGTGTTTTTCATGTTTTTTTCTATAAAAAAAAAAAATTAAAAAAAAAATCAAAAAAAAAAAAAAATTCAAAAAAAAAATAACAAATAAAAAAAAAATAGGAGGCGGCCCCCAAAAAGGAAGCGGGCGGGGACGCTAAACATGTATATTTTTTTTAATGGCCTTATGTTGTACCCTACCATTCTAACGATGATGGAGCAGGCTGTTTTTTTTTGTTTGAGTGCGGAAAAGAAAACCAACCTCAAGCATAGGCCTAGGGTTACCATGGCAACAAACACTGTTGGTTACAATTTCCTGGCATGTGTTAATCATGGTGATTCAAAGAGTGTGTGCGAGTTTCTCATAGCCACCAGCAGGGATAAGGGAAATAACAGATTTAAGGGTACCATAAAACTGTAGCATGTATAAGGAAGTTGTTTTCAAGCCGACATACTTTATATGTCATGTAATTTACATGTTCATGTACGTACAAACAACATCCCTGTGTGTACATTTGACTATTTGTATGGTTTGAGATCTATGTGAATAAGACAGAGAGATAGAGGGGACAAAGGGAGAGACAAAGAGAAGGAGAGGGGGAGGGGAGGGGAAGAGAGAGAGAGGGATACCAGTAAATTAGTTTGAGCTTTATGTGAATAAGACAGACAGACAGAGAGAGATAGATAGATAGATACATGTAGATAGAGGGTAGAAAGGGAGAGAAGAAGAGAAGACAGAGAGAGAGAGAGAAAGAAAGAGAGAGAGAGTTAGAGGGGAGAAAGGGACAGCAGAGGGAGGACAGAGAGAGAGGAGAAAGGGAGAGAAAGGGAGAGAAGGGGGAGAGAGAGGGGGAGAGAGAGGGGGAGAGAGAGGGGGAGAGAGATAACTACATGTAGTTGAGATCTATAGTGAAGAAGATGAAGAAAGAAGGAAAAGAGAGAGGGTAGGAGAGACTGGGAAGGTGTGTACAGTGTCCATGTCGAACAGACCTTTGCTGACCTCTACATACTTTTGAAATTATCTATTTTGTGAAATAGCAATATATGCACAAATATACCCACACTATTACAATAAACACAATGTCAATATATCTCTTCCCATTTGTAAAATGTAATACAATAAGCAGAAGAGTCCCTCTTATGAATAAAGAAAAGTTTTTGTTTTATTTTTCTAGTTGACATGCATTGTTGTTTTCCTCGCATTTGTAACTCATAATTGATTTATAAATCTATATACAAGTACCTGGTACACATCGCTCTACAACGTGTATAAACAATACATCTAGGCCTAGTGCTCCAAAAGAACTTTACTTTCAAAATATACAAGTACAGAGAAATAAACTGTTTTTCCTCATTATTACATTGATGTATTTCTGAGAAAAACAGCTCTATTTTTACTTGACAAAATATCAAGGTATCATGAAACCAAGAAAATGGTGCATAGGCTGTTCAGACTATAGGCAACCTACATGTATTAGGCCAATGAAAGTTGATTGCCTGTATCCTGTTACGTTATATTTCATTATTCGCAAGATTGATATATTTATACTTTTTTGCATAACAAATCGACTGAAAGTGTGATAAAAACAATGTTTTATGGACTTTTTCAAAATGATGCATTATTTTCAGATTTTCGATCACAAATCATAATGCGGGTTAGCGACGGGAAACTCAATATTGAGTTTTAAGGGCCTTACAAAACAAGACATAAAGAATCGTCTTACAGCAAAAGGATCATACAGACTAGAAAACAACATTGTATAAAGAAACTAATTTAGACGAGGTCAGTTGACAATTTCACATGACAGCCAGCCAATCATGAGTGCCCAGTCATGCTAATTAATACGACATTCGGACTAGGAAAAATTGAATGACTGTGGTATCAGATTCATATGTAGCTATACAACAAATGTTGTAACTCTGAACGCACTGATAGACACTACAGTGGAATATAATATTTGATGGTCAAAAAAGGTGTGTTGTAAAGATCTATCATGAAAACATGTTGTTATACGTTTGTGTAAATAAACCCTGCAAGTATATGTTTTTTCATACATGTAATTACTTCTTCCTTATTTTGAAGATGTACATTTACACTTGAGGCTGAGGTCTTGCAGACATGTTGTTATGTAATGTGTGGGAACACACCAATTAAGTACACCGGATGTACATCTTAAGGTGTTTCTCTCTTTTTGAACAGACTTTAATATGTACATGTACATGTATCTCACCACTAGTTTTAACAAATGTATAATTCGTCCTTGTTTTCACAAAGTGACGGTAATGAGGAAAATCGTCACGCAAAGTGAATGCAATTTTTTTTTACTACCGTCACTTCGTGAAAACAGCGACGAATTGTAAACTCTTAGGCTGGAAACATATACTGTTATGTCTGTGTGAACAAACCAAATGTTCAATAAAAACATGAGTACATTTCTTCCCTGAAAGATGCTAACATTCACAGTCTGCAAACATGTATTTGTAGTACTGGTAACCAATCCTCTCTGTCTGTCTGTCTCTGTCTGTCTGTCTCTGTCTCTGTCTCTCTCTCTCTCTCTCTCTCTCTCTCTATGTGTGTGTCTCTCTCTCTGTCTGTCTGTCTGTCTGTCTCTGTCTGTCTGTCTGTCTCTCCCTGTCTCTCTGTCTCTCCCTGTCTCTCTGTCTCTCTCTCTCCCTCTCTCTCTCTCTCTTTCCTCTCATTAAACGTATGCATGCTTTTAAAGGTAAACTACAGACCCGCATGCACCTTCATTAACATGCAGTTGTAATCATGTTTGTCCTCTGTCTGTGCGAACACACTCACAGACAGTGCATTCAATGCTGATGCTAATGACTGCTAATTTTTCTACCTTCCTCCCAGCTTTGCCCTATCAATGAACTGCCTTGAACTGATGAGTCGTTCCTCAAAATGAATGTACAGGTGTACGAGAAGTTGTAGACCTACATGTACATGTACAGTGTATGTTCTACAGCAAGGGGGAGGAATATTTAAGAGGGTAGCTCATTACTTGCAAAATTTATTGAAATGTTATGACAATGTTACAGTGAGTAGCTGAGTACACCTGTATGTACAGTACATGAATACATGTACAGTCCACTGTACAATAGAAGTATGGATGAATAAACATGATAAATATTGAAATGTCATTTTGCCAACATGAAATTGCATAAAAAGTCAAAATCATAGCAGAGTTGGGCCGAGTAAAACCAATGTCTACATGTACTTTAAACTCATCTGGGTTCTTAAACATAAGAAATTATATTCCTTTTACACTTATTTCCTCTCCCTTTAGTTCCTTCTTATAAATTACTTTGAATTTATTTTGTATTAAATAACAGTTTCTACAAATAGCCATTCAACATGACAAAACTAAAGAAATAAACATTTGAAATGTATTGAAAATTAATTTTAGATTCATTCAGCACAGATGCAATTTTGACCAGAATTTTGTAGCCAGTAATGTAAAAGCAGCAACAATCTAATGTGCTGTTTTTTTTGTTTTGTTTTGTTTTGTTTTTTTTTTTTTTTTGGGGGGGGGTACTTGGAATGGAATTAACTCTTTATGCGCCACTTAAAAAACCCCCCTGTGCCACATTCTTTTAGGGTCACACATTTCGAGGGAATCTTTATTGACTCTGCTGAATCAAGAGGCTATAACTCTTCACTGGATGATCATGATGAAAAATATTGTGCAGCAAAGTTGTAGACCGGAAAACGTGCTTTTCGATGAACCGTCATTTGTTATATTTTGAATTATCATTTTTATAATAATCATAATTATATAATGTTTAATTTTTCTTATTTACGGCAGTTTTTTATCCCTCTAGAATTTCTTATTTAGCAATGATAAGACATCTTCAAATCGAATCTATTAGAAAGGTGGACTTCTTACCTTTCTTTACATACCTTGCTCAAGTATTCTAACAATTCAGAAGGTTAGTATTTAGGTTGTTGAAGAAAAGAAGTTCAATAGGGAGAGACTTGAAAGTACCCCGCTCAGCCACCCTTGACAATGGGCTAATCTGCCCATTGAAATCCCTATTACCCCAGGTTATTGTCAATGTCCGGTTTAGCGGGGCATGAAAAGGGACGTCGTGGGGATGTTTTTCTTTGTTGTGCCATGATAAGTCAATAAGAAATAAGAGAATGTTATTGATTTTGCCCACTGGTATGAGCATGTAAAAATGGTATAGGCATAATATATTATATGTGATATACATGACATAATCAGCATCTTATTGAAATGTCTCATTATGAATGTTCACCGCATCTGTTCTCTCACCTTCTTTACCCCTCAATAAAATTGATTTCAAGTACATTTATCACAGCCATAGATATACAAAGAAAGAATGAATCAATCTTAAAATATAAACTATATTGCATTGTTTTCCATTTACTTTATTGTGAGAGAGCTTATTATCAGAAATGATTGACGAGTGGAGTATGCAATGAATAAAATATGGAGAACGGACGTGAGAGACATTATGAGAGAGAAATAGTGATATGAAATGAAAGGACTTTACTGTGAATAAAGATTATAAGAGAAAGATATAGAGATGACGGCAAGACATAGGGTACATATAGATAGGAAAATGATAATAATAAAAAGATAGAGATGACGGAAAGAAAGAGAGTAAACACTGATAGCACAAGAATGAATAAAGATAATAAGAGAAATATATAGAGATGACGGCAAGACATAGGATACATATTGATAGGAAAATAATAATAATAATAAGATAGAGATGACGGCAAGAAAGAGAGTAAACACTGATAGCATAAGAATGAATAAAGATAATAAGAGAAAGATATACAGATGACGGCAAGACATAGGGTACATATAGATAGGAAAATGATAATAATAATAAGATAGAGATGACGGCAAGAAAGAGAGTAAACACTGATAGCATAAGAATGAATAAAGATAATAAGAGAAAGATATAGAGATGACGGCAAGACATAGGGTACATAATTATAGATAGGAAAATGATAATAATAATAAGATAGAGATGACGGAAAGAAAGAGAGTAAACACTGATAGCATAAGAATGAATAAAGATAATAAGAGAAAGATATAGAGATGACGGCAAGACATAGGGTACATATAGATAGGAAAATGATAATAATAATGAGATAGAGATGACGGCAAGAAAGAGAGTATTACACTCATAGCATAATAATGAATAAAGATAATAAGAAAAAGATATACAGATGACGGCAAGACATAGGGTACATATAGATAGGAAAATGATAATAATAATAAGATAGAGATGACGGAAAGAAAGAGAGTAAACACTGATAGCATAAGAATGAATAAAGATAATAAAAGAAAGATATAAAGATGACGCCGGATGACGGCAAGACAGGATACATCTTTCTTTCATTAGTTTTATTCATTCTTATTCTATCACTGTCTACTCTCTTTCTTGCTGTCATCTCTAGCTCTTTCATTAATTTTTATTCATTCTTATTCTATCAGTCTACTCTCTTTCTTGCTGTCATCTCTATCTCTTTCTTTCATTATTTTTATTCATTCTTATTCTATCACTGTCTACTCTCTTTCTTGCTGTCATCTCTATCTCCTTCTTTCATTTTTTTTATTCATTCTTATTCTATCAGTCTACTCTCTTTCTTGCTGTCATCTCTAGCTCTTTCATTAATTTTTATTCATTCTTATTCTATCAGTCTACTCTCAGGGAACACTTTTATCACTAGAGTCTTCGTCACTGCTCGATTCGTCGGAATCAGAGTCCATGCTCCATGCTTCCATAGTAACAAGATCTCGAGCCTCCTCTACACTAAACACACGTTGACGTTTTCCAGCAGGTGCCATCGTAACATCAGTAAAAAAAATCCAAAGAAAACCGCTAAATACACGGTAATTTCGAATGTAACACTATGAAGAAAAACAGTTTACCGGAAAGTGTGCGATGTATACAATGTAAACAATAGTAAACGCAACGCGTGGCTACACACTGCGAGCGGTATTATGAATGTCTAATTGACTCGTATACATCTGTGCAAAAATGCGAAGTTGGCACGCCTACGTCCGTGCAAATCGGCGAACAAAGCAAACAAAGAGTTAAATACTCCAGTGACGCAAGCTATAGTTGCATCCCAACAAGGCCTCAAATGTAACTATAACATACACGTACATCCAGAAGCTCTTTTTTTTTTTTTTATTTGCACTGTATTGACTACATGGTGCCAGGGTGGATCAAAAGAAGTACTCAGCCTTTCTTCTAGGCAAAATTTAAATTTTACAGTTGAAAGTATGGGGAAGTGGGGAGGGGGGGGGGGGGGGGGTAAGAAGGGGGAGGGACACATAACTAACCCTGTAAACGATCATCGGATCGGATGCCGATACCGGTCCGGTCAGGGGTGATCGGATAATAATTTCTGATCACCGATCAATTAAAATGATCAGAAAAAAAATCGGCAGAATTATTTTTTTTTTTTTTTTTTTTTTAGATGCCAAAAATTTTCAAGTTTTTGGCTACATGTACATTGTAGGTATGTACATGTAGGTATGCATTATAATCCAAGATGGCGGCCCGCATGTTTTGCCTCTGCTCTTAGACCAATATTAATAATTTCAAAGTCATGAAAAGGCACTACATATCAACAAACATGGTCTACAACAACTCCAAATGACAAAATAATCCCAGCCATGAATTTTTTTGGAGCATTTGATAGCCAAAAACTTGAACATTTTTGTTATTAAAAAAAAAAAAAAAAAAAAAAAAATCAGCAGTTTTTTTGGTCGATCTTCCGATCCGATACCGATCAAAGGTGCGAGGGTGTCGCTCCGATCTTCCGATCCGATTAGAGCCCCAACTTACAGGGTTACACATAACTATGTAGGGTTGTACAAGTTTTGTTGATAATTCTAGATGAATGTTATTCTTGAGGAAAACAAATACAACAACAAAACTAACTTTTGAAAGTTTTACTTTTAATAGGCATTGTGTATTAGTTAAAGGAATTCTTCTTTGATCTTCTTCTTCCAGTGTAAGTGCTGCTTCAAGGTGATGAAGATCAACGCACTGATTACCTTAACTTAACTTTAAAGCTCTAGATCTACTTACCTTCAAGTTTCAAGTTTCAAGTTTAATGTTCCACATTTTACAGAAAATATAAACATACATATAAAATGACAAATGATACAATTGTAGTATAAATGAGCACATGTCAACGATTCTCAATTCATGATATAGTAGATAATGTATAATGTGAGAAACCTATCAAAAAGTAGGGCTTGTATAATATAGGTTCCTGGAAGATAAAAAGTAATGTAGATAACAAAACAGTAGCAGTAGAGAAACACATAGATTAGAGGGGAGAATTTAAAACACAATGAAATAAGGACATTTTTATACAAAACAATGCATTGGCACCAATACCCAGAGTCACCCGGTTAAAAGCGTAGTCAAAATGCGTAGTCACCCAAGCAGTTAGCAAGCATAGCGCAAAGTAATTTGTTTGTACATGTATACATTACAACAGCGGAACAGGCATCATTAATTAACAATTAAGATTAACATTGAAGAAAAATAGGAAAAGGACTGTGGGGACTGGGGAGGGCAAAACAAATTATATTAGATGTAAGAACTTAAGAGAAAAACTTGAAGTTTGCCTTTAAAGCAATTTAAGGATGGTGCTTCCTTAACCTCTGAATCCAAACTATTGGGTATCGGGAATATGACTGAAAATTACAGAGATCTTGCCTGAAATTTTTGATACCCTGGGCCTAACAACATAACAATTCTTTGAAGAAGAACAATTTGTTTTACAGAGTTATTCAATCTACATATCAACGAATACCTCATTGTCACTGTCCATTTCCCATGTAATCGTGTCAGCCCCGACCATTCCATCCCCTGATTACCCAATACGAAGGAGACCCCTTTTACAGTGGAACCAGAGTCCAGACAAAGTTTCAGTGGAAAAACATTTGATATCATTATCAGATTCAGAGACTGAATGAAGCTTTCGGTCTACAGACTACACCTATTCTCTGGCATAATCATGTAGACCTACATGTAAATTTGTCTTTTTAATAACCTTATTTCAATTCATAACATGAGATGTCAACGATATGGTGGGCGTTTTTATAAATTGCGATAAGCCATATTTTCACCGGAAGAGACCCCGGGGCCGAGTGGGCACGGTCCGCCGGTTGGAACTCGGGTAGACTGTCGGGAGTCTGCTGCAAGGGTAGTGCACAGGAAATGAATGAGCGAGAGGGAGAAAAAAAAATGTCTTCAGGTACAGGTTACGGTTAGGGCACATGCCACTTGAGTAAGACAATAATTATAAGATCTGTATGCTTACCCTGGTTGTAGCAAATATATTCGAGATATCCAGCATCAAATTAATATCAGTTGTCGATTAGAATAGTCAACTAAAAGTTCAATATTTCCCCGATGAATTGCGGTGCTCCGTCGGCTCTTTTCACTGATCAGTTAACACATCTACGTAGTAAACATTCTACCAGATGGCTAGTCTCCAAAAATGCAAATTATATTATAATTGAAATATCTCCAAAATATCATAAGATTATGACATTACATATACACTTTTGTCATATATTCAATATATTCAATCGATATAAAAATGTATTTTACAATAGAAAAGTAAAGAAAATGATAAATAATTCTTAATAATAATGTGGGAAATGTCAAATTAAAGAATGATTTAATCCTGATAGTACCTTCTCTGTGAGACTAATCCTATTTCCAAAAGTTGTATGTCGCCATCTACGATTTCATGCCATCTAGTTTTCTATAAAACTACGTGTATCGTAAAGTACAGAATGATGGCACAGATGATTTTTTTTTTTTTTAATCAGTTGCTGTTATGAAAACTGAATTGTGACATTTGTACAATAATTGGGATCGAGGGGGAAATATATACACACAAGTAGTACATGTTAATAACTACAACTATTATAAATGTACAACATGATTTTCGAATTGATTTAGATTACGGTAGAAATTCAAAATACAATGAGAGTCTTTGGATAAATGATTAATGGCGGCTGGAATTTCTGTGAAAAACTGTCAATGTAATTCAAGGGTAGAATTAATAGGTATTCATTGACAATTGATATGTTTCGTGATTCATATGCCAGAGAAAACTATACCCTAGCTAGGCTAAAAAACAATTTCCATCAAAATTCAAAGATTAAAACAATTAAAGACATAGTAAGATTTCACAAGTATAATTTAAAACAAAAGAATACACCCCTTTCACCAATTTTGCCACAATTTTTTTTTTTTAAGTTTACCGAAAAAAAGTACAATAAGTTACAAATATATTTATATATATCATTTTATTACCTTGCTGATGGTAATTTTCATAGCTTGATGTGGTGCCGGTTATTGATTTTGATGTTGATGAAATTAATTCCATCATAATATATGGGTGTTTGACAAACAGTCTTTTTTCAACAAGATTTTGTTTGCCTTTTCCTGGTGTTCATTGTTTTGTTTTGTTTAGGTTTTGTTAATTGTTTTGTTATGTTTTATTTTGTTTAAATTGTGATTAATTTGTTTATGAGCTTTCTCGGCAAAGAATAATTGGGATGAACCTCCCCCCCCCCCCCCCCTCCCCCGTACAACCTTTCTTAATCATTGATGTCAACTGATGATAGTCTCGTATCTTCTATATGCCATAATAGGTTATTGGTCTCCTATACGTCGCATAAAAATACTTAAGATAAAAGCTCTTTTCATAAAGTTAACCGCTCTTTTTTTTTTTTTTTGCCAAGACGGCTCAAGAGAAAAGATCATGGTACGGAAGGGCACCCCTATCTTCATCCAATCAACACCAGCAACATTACCCACCCACTCTCTCGCCCCCCCCCCCCTCTCTCTCTCTCTCTCTCTCCCTCTTCGTCGATCCTCTATTTCCTTCTCTCCGTCTTTTTTTCCTTCTCTCTCTCTCTTCCTCTCTATCTCTATGATTTACTTCTCCTTCTCCCATCTCTCTCTCCCTCTCTCCCCCTTCTCTCTCTTTCAATCTATTTTCACTCTCTATCTATCTCGCTGTCCCTTTTGCAGCCAACATCAAATTCTGTAGAACTTCTATTTTGCAAGAATTATGAATAAGTCACGTATGTCCTATTTGTGGAATTTAAACGTTAGCAGCGTTCTAGTATTCAAATTATGCAAGGAAACCCGTTTACTTTCTAGACTTACCTGTCAGACACTCATTTATCAGAGGTTAAAAGGGGGTATTTATGAGAAGGGGAAAGGGCTCTTGATAAAAAGGAACAGGGGCACTTATTAGAAAGGAAAAAAGGGATCACTTGTCAACAGGAAAGGTGCACTTTTCAGGAAAAAGGTGCACTACTCAGAGATTAAAAGTGACACATATCAGATTTTAATAGGGGCATTTATCACAGTTAAAACGGGGCATTTATAAAAAGGGCAAAAGGATCACTTATGAGAAGGAAACAGGGCAATTATTATTAACAAGGAAAAGTGGCACGTGTCACATTGAAAGGGGTATTTATTTGAAGGGGAAGGGCACTTAATATAAATACATGGGCACTTCTCAAACTAAAAGAGGCAAGTATCAGAGGTGAAGGGGGTATTTATATCAGTGGTGATAAGAAATTCTTACAATAACGTGAAACGGGAACATAGTAAAATGAAATAAGGGCACCTATCTGAAGTAAGAGGGGGCACTTTGCGGGTACTTGAAAAAGTGGGGGAATTTTTGCGTTTTTGTTTCTAATTTTATCTTCTAAATCTTGCCTTTTTCGTAGAGTCATCGAGGGTGTTTCAAAGATCATGACGTCAACATCGCATCCTCTCTTTTTCTCTCTCCCCTCCCCTCCCCTATCTATATCTCTTTCTCTCTTTCACCCTCCCTTTCTCCCTCGCTCTCTTTCTTTTGCTCCCTCTCTTTCCCCTCCTGTCAAATAACTTTGTAATATCTTTGTATAGAATAATTATTTTACCAAATATTGAAAAGGAACCACTTCACAAATCAGCAGTTATTTTTCACACATCACGTGATTACGCAGTTACGCTTCATTAAATGCTTCAAATTTAAACACTCAAACTGTTAAAATATACAAAGAAGTTGAATCATGTTTTAGATTATATTCTCGATGTCATAGGCAGACAATATTTAATGAATGAAAAAATAATGTAATACAATTTGCAATTAATAATTTTTACCACATCACCTGTAATACATTTTTTGTTTACTTTTAAAGTTTCTAGGAATAGTAAGTAATGATATGAGCCTTTAAGCAGCTTGGTTATGGCATTATTTTTTAAATGGTTAGATTATGATGAAATAAATGCAGTTGCCTGATCCAATTGACTTTAAAATATTTATTTCCTGGTTACCTGTCATCTAGAACGCTTTGGACCGATTTGCACCATATAGCTATAACGTCTTAAAAAACCCATGAAGAATTTAACAATGGGATTTACGAATTTAAACTTTTCAATATCAGAATTTTTGCATATACATGTTCTGAACATATATGTAAGGATAAATCATTGTACTTACAATGACAAAAGAGGATTTTACATATCACAGGGCTCCGCACCAACGAGAGTTCGGTACAAATATTTTTTCCTTCTCCTCTTTTTCTTCTTCTCCTTCTTCTTTTTCTTCTTGTACTTAATATCATTTCTATCATCAGTTTAATGTTGTTATTATTATTATTATCTTTAATAAGTAGTTCTTTTAATTTTCTTATCTGTCTGTAAATATTACTATTTTAACTTATTAATTTTATACATGTCTGTAAGGGACCCCACTGGAAATAAGCTCTCGAGCTTTCGTGGGTTATCCTGTTCAAGCTGACTTATTTTTGATCTGTTATTATTGTATATTGTTGTATGTTGGAAGCTTGTCGAATAAAAATCAATCAATCAATTTTAATTCTGGACCCCCAGATTATTGAAATCTCAACAGGGGACCTACGTATATAGAACCTAAATATTTCATTCCAGAGGGGTGTTTCACAAAGATTCTAAGTCGAACTTAACTCTATGTTGGTCTTAAAAATTATGGAGAGCCATTTGTAGCCTTAACATGAAATATATTCAAAATGAAAAAAAATCAGGTATTTTAGACTTTACATAAATTCCACATCAAGAACATGAAATCTCCTAGATAATAGAAATATTAATGATTTAAATCAACCTCTTAAAATAACTTTGATCAAAAAGAAATTAAGATGCTAACGGCTTTCCATAATTGTTAAGTCCAACTTAGAGATAAGTTCAAATTAGGATTTTTGTGAAACACTCCCCTGACCTACTGTGAGAAATGTTTGTGTGGAACCCTTCATATCACATGAAGATAGATGGCTTTCTAGTAATCCTTCATTACAATATGCATTTCACAGTTCATGCAATGTACATTATTTAGTACATGTATACCCGTAATAATTTTAAGCTAAACAAACATATGTGTTTTCCTTTTTCATTTGACATATCTTATTGTACGTATACATGAAGTAACATCCAACAGAGTGTAAAAAAAAAATGATATCAATAATGTTATATTAAAACTTATACAACAAAAATATATTACGGGTAGATAGTTTGAATCAAAGACATCAAAATGTAAAGAAGTCATAATAATGTTTGTTTTCACTTCAGATCAAATAATAACATAATATATCTAGGGTTTTAAAATAACTTTATCCAATGGATGTGATGTTCAAACATATAACAAACCATTGGAAGCAAGAATAATTTTACATGTAGTACATGTAATCTGAAATATCATTCTCCCCATTTTCAACACTTATTCACATTCTATAAATCCTATTCATAATTCACATTGAGGGCGATTACTCGTAAGGACTGCCATTCATAATACGACATCGGGGTCGCTATTCATAAACATGAAGAAGGGGCGCTATTCATAACTTATATTGGGGGTCATTACTCATGTGGACCGCTATTCATAATACGAAATGAGGGTCGCTATCCATAATACGAGATGAGGTGAATAGGGACCCCTACGAATAATGACCCATATTTTGTATCATGAATAGCGACCCTTTTCCTCGATTATTAATAGCGGACCTTGTGAGTAATGGCCCGTATGAATAATGACCTTTTTCTCAAATTATGAATAGCGGTTCTTATGAAAACCGGTCCTTACGAATAGCGAGCGGACCCCGCTAGAATACATGTGTATGTGCTATCTTACTTAGTTTCACTGTTTCAGCTATGTTTTCAGTCACTTTCCAGAGATTATTATCATTATTATTATTTATTCGGCATTTCAAAAGAAAAAAGTACATACAACAGATAAAATTAATAACAAAAAGTTAGATTGATCATGATACAAAACAGGTGAAGAGGTTTTGACAGAGCAGACGGGGTGCCTGGGACAAGAAAAGGTGTACTGAATTACTTTGACACTCGGGTCTTGTGTCCCACACCCCGTCAACTCTATCCAAATCTGTACATAAAATCAGAAGGGGTAGACAGCAAAACTTAAGTTTCTAATGAGTCACATTGAAAAGGGTTAGGGCGATATATTGAAAGTTGCCATGATATGACTGGAATTTTTAATTAAGATACATACTTATATACGCATATAACATTTATCTTATGAAATGAAATTATTGTGAATTTCTTATAAATTTAATTAGATATACCAGATTCATACCTAAAAGTGGGTATTGATTACTGCCGAGTAAGATATTCAAAAATATTAAAGTTATGAGGAACAGTTTTCAAAATATACATATCACAACAATTAATGAGTTAATATTTATTTCACCTCCAATCATTCAATTTGCTTATATTTATTAATAAGATTACAATTTCACCTACTCTTTGAGAAGTAAACAATTTTTAGTCACCTTGTTTATAGTTGAGCAAAATTTACCTAGTTACAAAGATCCTTACATTTACATTCCACAAAACAAAAAAGACACAACTCTAAATTCTTCTGTTACAAAGAATTATCACATCTGTTCAGAATGGCAATACCTGATTATACTCCACTAGCTCTACGTTGCAAGTTTCACACGATTTTCTAATGTTACATTTGTGAATTTTTTTTTTAAAGGGCACTCAGAGCAATATATGTTTTGTAATATAAATCACAGTAAGAATAGCCATGTTTTATACTTCCAGATTATTTAGATTATTTGGTATTGTTTTCATCTCACCTTAACGTTGAAAAAAATGTTGTAAAGTAGTGAGGTCATATCATGGCATACCTTCGAGTCCATTCTTTGGCTCTTTCGGTGTACTGTTCTTTGTTCTTTTTGTAAACTGTTGCAATATCTGGTACGAGGGGGTCATCGCAGTTAGGGTCAGTTAGCAGCGAGCAGATTGCTTGGAGTACTATAAAGACAAAAGCAAACAAGTCATCAACTATTTCTGCGTACAGTTGCATGTTAGCTCTGCAATATCATTGCTGCAACTTGATCAATTTATCATGAATTATATAGACGTTTGTCTCGCAATGTGGTCAATAAGGAATCTAAAAGATCACGACGTTTCGTATGCTACTGCGTGTGCATCGACCAATAGGCATTGTGCGTTATTGTTCCAATTATCGATCGAATTATGGACCGCTCCGCACGGTCCTCCCGTAGAGTATAAAAGACCCTTGCTTACAGTAGTTTTTATCACCTGACGAAGTATCGCAGTAGCATACGAAACGTCGTGATCTTTTAGATTCCTTATTGACCACATTGCGAGACAAACGAATATCACTAGCGATATTATTTTCGATACTATATCCGCAATGAGTAATATATTTAGCATTAATTATATAGACCATGTAAGATAGCAAGCAGACCAGAGCAACAGCTACATAAGTGTGAAGGAAACAAAGATAATTTATAAATGAAAAACACAACATTTACAATACCAATTTGACAGACGGTATACTTGGTGGGAAGGAAAAGGGACTGGTCCTACCTGAACGATAACGGAAATGATTTTCGGAGTATGGGAGTGCAAAGTCCATTTTTAAAAAATTTACAATCCTGTGCCGATAATCAATTTTTAGAAAGTAAATTGTTTGTTGTTTTATCTGTCTGAAGCCACAAAAGCATTACCTAATATGCTTTTAAGATACTATGTCCAATTTGCAGTCCAAAAAACGAAAAGGTTAAATTTCAACGGCATTTGAAAGATAATAGTAATTTAGGACTTCCCTAAAAAAAGGGGCTAATAAATGTCTTTAAGTGGGAAAATAACGAGTATAAGTTGTCGAATCGACCTAAGAGCTATAGAGCGAGTAAGTAATAGTCTGATTTTCAGACGTACGTTTTTTGCTGCGCAAAGATTCAATCAGTTTAATTTTAGCCATTACAAGAAGTGGGTTATTGATGTACCATGAATGTACGCAGCGGGGGCTAGGGTAGGGAGCAGTTCCCACAAATAAAAAAAAATAAAAAGAAAATGCAATAAATTTTCAATAATTCATTGCATTTTACCCCGGTCAGAAAAAAAAAATTCTGTGTGCCCATGCCTTGAGCCATAATGCATGGTCGTACAGAGAATTTTTTTATGTTGGGGACCGAAGGCGGGAAATTCAATAAATTATTGACAATTTATTGCATTTTCTTTGTTTGTTTTTATTTGTGGGAACTGCCCCCTACCCTAGCCCCCGCTGCGTACAGTCATGGTTCAGTGGCAAAGCAATGGCCTCGTAACTGTGAGGCCCCAGGATCAAAACCGTGTCGATATGCCGTGCCCTTTTGTGAGGCATTAGTCCTCATTACTGTCATTTATGACTTAAGGGCGAAGGTCCCCTAGTCGATAAGCATAGTAGCATACCCATGCTTTAGCAGTCACGCAAAACAAACACTGGCAAATTATTATTCAATACAATCTGAGAATGTATACTATTATCTAGATCTATTAGGAATAAATCATTGTCAAAATAATTCCATAAATTGGGGTAAAAAAATAATATTCCAACTATATGAGCGACAGTGTATGTAATTACCAAAGAAGAAAAAAAAAGCCAGTCAGTCACTCAATAGTGTCTGACATTGAAGTCTAGCAAGTAAACGGGTTTCCTTGCATAATTTGAATATTAGGACACGTCTGACGTTTAAATTTCACAGATAGGCGTACATGACATATTCATAATCCCTGCAAAGTTCTACAGAATTTGATGTTGGCTACAAAAGGGACATAGTATCGTTAACACAGATGTAAATAGTGTCATGTTAAGCCCTGTTGGTTTAAAGTCTCTGAAATTATAAAGGCATTACATTAACTCTTGATTATCAATTTCAAATCAATTCTTATCGGTTCCGAACCTCACCTACAATCAACTATTAAGTGTATTTGAAGGACTTCATGGACAAAATGAAACTTGCAAGTCTAATCTGGGAGAGACCCATGAATACATACCTTGTGCAAGAGTGATAGTTGGTGACCACTGTGACATGAGGATATCTAGACAGATTCTGCCATTGCTGTTTATATTTGGATGGTAGATTTTTGTTGTGAAAACAACCTATGGGTAAGAAAGAGATTTTACCCAAAATTTGATAGTATGTTGCCTTGTAAAATGTACTTGCCTTCTTAAGTTCATACCTACATTTCATGAATTGCTTAGACTGAGGTACTCAATTGTCGACTGCTTCTTAAAGCTTTTAAGGCCAAATAAAAAAAAACATGTTTAGCGTCCTGCCTTTTCGAAAAATAGGAAGGAGGCCCTTTTTTTCTTTTCTTTTTTTTCTTTCAAAATGGCCGCTCAAAATGGCCGATCGGTACATTTTCCCCGACGGTCGGTCTATTTTTCAAGAGGCCGCCGGCATTTATTTATTTATTTATTTTAAATCAGAAATGATCCATTCCAGGTTTTTCATGTTTTTTTTCTTTAAATTTATTTTTTAATTTAAAATTTAAAAAAAGAAACAATTTAAAAAAGGAGGCGGCCTCCAAAAATGAAGCGGGAGGGGACGCTAAACATGTATATATTTTTTGTATATGGCCTCTATGATAGTACAACATATTTTTTGAAGGCAAAACAAACCAAACTTTTTCTTTCAAAGGTTGGTATTCATGAAGACTGAGTATGTTGCACTCATAAACCAGCTTTAGATTACATGCAGACCACTGATGTATGGATGGAGAAGTGGTGTAGCTGAACTGCCAAACCAAACGGACCTCCCTAACCAAACTGAACCAAAGAAAATTACCACCTTCAGCAGTTCGGTGAAATAAATAGACGAGTTACGCGACCGATAGTTTGGTCATTTGATAATGAAAATAGAAAGGTTAAAGGAGAACTTGCCGTTCAAAGTTCTGGATTTATTGTAATGAGTGATTTGAGGGGAGGAATAATATAAGAGTCTGTCCGTGCATGCACCAATAATATTCAAAGCAACATCGGATCCACAGTCACAAAACGAGATCTCAAAGATCAAATTTTAAAAAGGTGTTTATTTTGGTGTAAATCAACTCACTTCCATTTCAATGGCATTTAAAAGTTTTCTTAGACAGCTCAAATAAGTTACGGTGTTCATTAGATAAAGAAGGCTTTCGTCATGAAAATCTGCTCACCTTTGATTCATTTGCATTTCAAAGTTCTTAGAGATTGCCAAAGAAGTTACAATGTTCATTTGATAAAGATGGATTGCATTGATTGCCTATCATCAGGAATAGAAAACCTCCTTTTTGCAGTGTGATCACTCAACCATGACGCCCTCTATGCGCCATTTTGTAAAATCACATAATTCGGCTCACCTTCAATTCATTTGCGTTCAAAAATTCTTCAAGATGGTCACAAGAAATCCTGTCATGTGGTTCGTAACGTAAGGAACAAAATAGCTTGGACTTTCCATTTAGTGAATTCAAGACCTTGAACTCACCTTAAGTCCGTGTTAATAATTCTGATATAATTTTCATCTTCAAATTTCACTTCACTGGAAGATATCACATGTACCATCAATAAAGAAATACATGCTACTGATTCTTTTTAAAATCATAAAATGGCCTCAGACAAACAAACAACAGTTTCATGTTGTGGACGTAGCCTACTTCACATCAACTGATATAAAACAGATTACCATCACACTTTCAAAAAATATGTCATGAATGCATTAAATTTTACTTATCTTGTAATGCAGCATATTTTACCTTTATCTTTACAGTTTAAAACCCATTTAAAATCTGTTATTGCTCCGGTTGTCTCATTTTCGCCAGCACAACCGTAGCTAGTTCGCGTATATAGCAGATGGCAATCGGCGGATCAGTCGACACTTGATAGTGATTTTGTATGTGAGATTGCTTTGCTAAATATA
Source organism: Strongylocentrotus droebachiensis (assembly GCA_035222895.1). Classification (NCBI taxonomy): domain Eukaryota; kingdom Metazoa; phylum Echinodermata; class Echinoidea; order Camarodonta; family Strongylocentrotidae; genus Strongylocentrotus; species Strongylocentrotus droebachiensis. The sequence goes on from JAVYIG010008543.1 coordinate 32,070, forward strand.
AAATACAAGAACCTTTTCCATATCTTTAAACTATCATTGATATTTGATAATTAAACAGTAAAATAAACCTACCAGACTACATAATACAATGAAATACTTGACTGAAAGTAGGGGAGTTTGATGTGGTGCACAATTGCACCCCTTTGTTAATAATCGAATAGTCCATGGTGTTCATGAATATTCATGTTTTTGCTTACCTCGGCAAAATGCTTGCCTATACTAAATGGAAAAAATTACGGTGGGGGGTTGGCTCAAATGGACATAATGAACAAATCAGAACTGATCTATGATAGTTCATGCTTGTGATCCTTCATGTGCCTGACTTATAACCTTACAATCGAGTGGTAAATTGCGTCCAAAGTTCGACTTGTTGCACATGTGTTATATAGGCAATGGCGAGCTGGCGACCTATTTTGACCAAATTACGGTGGGTAAACTTTAAAAGGTCAATGGGACATGAGGGTTTCAATGAAAGAGCTAGTGATAACGTACGTCGGGGTGGATGTGCTTTTCGTTTAAACAAAAAATGAATTTTTAACGATTTTTGGGGGGATAAAAGTCCATAGGCTAACATGTTTATAGGCTGCTGGACTCTGACGATAGGGGGCGTTGTCAAATGAGACTAAACGGAGCTATATGAAAATAATTGTTGTGCATTCAATTACCTCGGGAGGCACGATGGGGTAATCTTCAAGAAAGAAAATTGCAAGGAAAAACACGCCACCCTGATATGGAGTGTCAGGCTGTATGGATAAACATGGAAGAAAAAAAAGGAAGAGAAAATTAAGACAAATATTTTTTGCAAATAAATCTTTCATCTGGAATATAAAACATGAAAGACCTTTAATGTTATCAGAAGTGAAAAATGAAATAGATGAATTATATATCAACGGAAAGCTTATAAGCCATAGCTTACAATAATATCAATTTCACCTGAGTGTATAGCTATTTCAGTGTCTGTCAGAGGAGCTGCTCGCTAATAACTCGAAATCTGATGCTTTGAAAGTGGAGTACTCATATCCGACCCCTGTTGACCCGTAATCTGGAGGGGAGCGAACAATGAGGTTTTAATTTGCTTTAAGAGCAATACTGAAGGGGATGATATTTTCTTTTTGCTTTTATTTGTATTCTATGTTCATTCAGCTTTCCATTGATATAAAGTTTTATTTTCATCAGATAGGATTTTTAAAACAATAACACAAGTTGCAATACTTGGTAAGAATATGAGTAACTTTAAAGGGCAAGTCCACTCCAAAAATAACTTATTTTCAATAGAAGCAGAAAAATCAGACAAACCAATCTAACAAAGTTTGACCAAAATCGGATAACTAATAAGAAAGTTATGATTTTTTAATGACATGAACAACTTTGAAAATCACAAGACAAATTGGCAACTCACTCATACATCTGTGACATCATTGCCTGACTATCCACTAATTGTTGTCTTTATATTGATGATATAAATTTCCAATGTCCCCCCTAAAATCTTATTTCCTCACACCACTAAACATCCAAGTTATATTGATATTAATATGTTTGTGTGTGGATGCACTAATATAGAGTAATTTTGTTCAGTTAAATCATGAAAAATGTGAATTTGGATAAACTATTTATATAAAAATCAATGATTATGAATGTACAATATTCAGAAAATAGTATCAAATCTTCAAAGTTCATAAAAGATTTTGTGAAATGTCATGCATGCAATATGACACATATAACCTGGGCAATCAGGCATGGGAAATCAATTTTGGGGGGATAAAAAGGGAAATTAATGGGATAAAAAAATATATAAAGCAATTGATAAATGGTAAGGCAATGACGTCACAAAGTGATAACCAAATTGGCAATTTGTGTAGTAATTTTCTAAGTTCCATAGTTTTTCATACTTTTAACAACATTCATAACTTCCTTATTAGTTATCCGATTTTACTCGAATTCTTTTGCTCTCTTTCTTTTCTGCATCTATGAAAAGCAAATTATATTTTGGAGTGGACTTAGCCTTTAATACTGTACATGTATATCAATAATTGCACAATTCTGTTTAACTTCTGTGTAATATTTGATTGTTTCTACAAGAACTACAATAACATAAGCTAGGACTCCGAGGCTAAGGAGTGAAGCTCTTTCTAGCATAACTTCTTGAAGGTAAAATTATATTAGGTATATAGTCTTCAGAGATTAATGTGTCCGGGCCAATCCAGGTAATAGATGACTATTTTTTTAATTTGAATTCTCTTACAGGCAGTCCCAGTACTATTATAAACTTAAGGCTTGTATAATTCAATACGATTCAAGGTATGTATTCACTCATTGAAGCCAAATGCTAAATTAAAAATGAATTTGCAGAATTTAAAACATTAAAAACATCATACAAATAAAGAAGAATCATACACAATATTCTGCATTTACATGTGATGCAGAGAACGGCAGCAGTTTATTTTTTAATGTTTGAGTGAATTGCAAGTCAATATGAAAAATTATGTTTTGTTTTTTGTTTTTTTGTGAAACATAAGCACACTTACTGGACCCATTATTGTTGCTTGCCAGTAGGTCACTGCAAAGAAAAAAAAACAATTTACTCACAATAACAATATCTTTATTTTCGTTTCATTAAAAGTAATAACATTACTTGAAATTGCAAGAACCAAAATAAACGCGAAATAGTACCGTTCACATTAGTTTGTAACGATGGTTCCCCAGCACCTTTAAACAAAATTTAATCCAGCGCTCCGTGGTCATTGCACGAAACAGAAAGGTTGCTAAATTAGCAAGTGTGCGCTTGTAAAAATGATGCACTGGCTGGAATGCTCCCCAGGGAGTGGAGAATGTGCATACATTGTGTGCGGGTAAGCCTGAATCCGATGACCTGGGTAATAATATGATTGCAGGGCCCTCAGAGAGAACAGTATGAATACTGATGAGGCTACCCTGGGTAAACAAGACATGTTATTATTATTATTATTATTATTATAACAAGGGATACTGTCGGACCAACAGGAATATCAGGTAAGGAGAAAAAAATATCCATTCACAATCTTATATAAATACACGTGTTTTGTTGATGATTTTCCTGACCGTATTACAAAATTTGTTTTGTATCTTCATCTGCTATCAGTGTATTAATTAGGTGGTTTTTCTACTTGTCAAGTAGAAAAACCACCTAATTAATAATGCCTAACAAGCGTATTGACCCGTAATGCACATCTCATTACCATGTCGGTAATAATTATACTACTAAATATAGTAATCGATAATAATAATAATAATAATAATAACAATTTATGTATTTATTATCATTTTAAGATTTACTATGGAATAATCATATCAAATAATTTAGCTTCATATTTTGTAAAACGGAATCTGATATTATCTCTACGGGCCTTAAGAGTGGAGATAAAGCATCTGAGACTGGCTTTCTCTTTGTACATGTACATGTATAAATACAGGCAATTCCACTTTCTTCTGTATTGGTATGCTCACTTCGCTGTGAGGATATGGAATTAACTTGATTTTCAAAAGTAGGCCTACTTACTATCATCACCAACTGGACCAGCACTGCAGTTAGTTGGGACTTGCTTTTCCCAATATTTTAGTTCCTAGAAATGGAAGGAAAAAAGTTAGCTTTTGTTGTATAGACTACTTGATCAACGTTATACTTATTGATGCTCCCTCCACTAGACAGACACAATACATCAAATAGCCCCTCTCTTGTTCACACAAGAAAAGTTGCGTGTTTTCTTCCATTAAACTTAGAGGGCATATAGTTCAATTATTTCCTTCTGATTGCGCAATCATTTTCATCTTTTCCACTGGAAGGGTATAAATAGATACTTTACAAGAAATTAAAGACTCCCGACTATGGATCTGGTTGATCTGCTTTTTCGCTGATAACCCAAGATCTGTTTGAACTCACCGGCCCGAATTCACAAAGGAGGTTTGTCGACAAACCTTGGTTTTCGTACGTCATATGACGCGTTTTTACGCGTTATTTACAAACCCGGTTTGTAAAAAAACGCGTCTAAACGCGTCATATGACGCACGAAAACCAAGGTTTGTCGACAAACCTCCTTTGTGAATTCGGGCCACCGTGTTTGGATTGTCTTGTTTGGCCGACTACAGAATCATGTAAAATTTTCATATCCGAAAAAGCAATGTAGTGTAAACGGCGCTTAGAGTGTTACTAAATGCGTACCCCGCTGTCTAGCCATCGTGTCCTTGGAAAGAAAATATACTACGGATAAGCTTTTAAAATACATGGTTGGCAAAAGCATGTCCAAGAATATAAGTATACACTTTCTGAACTGTCTTTGTAGCCACCTCTCATCTCAATTGAGGCCACCCAGTGGCGTAATGAGCAAAACCGTTTGGGGGGGGGGGGGAAGAATCCGCTTCACCACCACTCTTACATGTTACATGCTGGCCCTGCGGAACGTTTTTCAAAGTGTGTGTGTGGGGGGGGGGGGGGGCTTAAGTATTAACGATCAGGTAGAGCGTAGTGAGCGTAGTGAGCGTAGTGAGCGTAAATTGGCGTGGGTCCACCGTCCAGGGGCAAAGCCCTGACGGGGGGTCAAGGGGCGCATGAGTCCCCCGAAGCTCAGGGGTTTTGTGCATTTAACTAAGGTCAGATGTGCATATTTTGATACCATATTTGTGACACTGGCGGGTCACTAATTGGTGGGGTCCAGGGGGCTGAGCCTCATGAAGCTCAGGGGTTTTAGGCATTTAATTACGATGAGATGAGCATTCAGATGAGCACCCTGGTGGGGTCCAGGGAGCGGAGCGCCCGCAAGCTCACTTTTAGCTCAGGGTGTTATGGGATTCAATTACGTCAGATGAGCATATTGTGATACCTCATTTTATGACATTGGCAGGTCACTATTCTTTCTTTTTTTCTTTCTATTTCTCTTTATCATACCTTCTCAAAAAAATTGAGGGATTTGAGCCCCCGAGCCCAGCCATTTCGCAGTCCCTGACATGCAGCGTTGCTAGTAAAAAAAAAATACTATTATGCTAGGGGAGCATCGAAATTATGCTAAATCGCCAAAAAATTATGCCAAAAAAAAAGCTCAAATTTTGCAAGATGCTAAAAGGGTCATAATTATGCCAGATCTGGCAACACTGACATGTAGGCTTCTAAATAAGCATATTTTTTGCCTGATTGTAAATTTGGGAATTTGTCATTTTCCAACAGACGTATTACGCATACAAAAGTATAATTTACAAAAAAGTGAGAAAAATCCCAGAAAACCATATCATTTCAGCAACATTTGTAAATCACTGGTATCGAATTAGAAATAAACCACTTTGAATTTTATACTGCCCCCAAGCCCCCCCCCCCCCCCCTCGATCAGTACGCCAGTGAGGCTAACTGTATATAGTGGCCATGTATTTTGTCTCCCTCGAGAGTTCAAGAACTTCCCGGGGCTCCGCCCCAAGACTTCCGGTAGAGGGCGTGTCTGATATTGCTGAATGAGATGGAATGTTCAATCTAAGGGCTTGTTGTGCTCTTTAAAAGGAGTACACAATGGGGGCAGTACAATTTACATTTCAAGGGGTGGATTGGAGTTTGTATCGCTAACGACGGCTATCCAGGGGCCCTAAGGCGGACCTCTGGACCCCATTAGTAAAGATGGTTCCCAAGACAACCCACTGTTGTATACAATTGTCCTTAGGAGAGGGTGTAAGTTTTAGGTAGTTTAAAGGGCCACTCTAACCCAACTAACATAGCCTTTCAAAACATGAATACACCTCTACGTATTAATATTCCAGCCTCTGATTTTTCAGAAAATTTCTAAATTGACAAAAAAAAGAAAATAGCCATCCATTTTTCACAGTTCTCACGCTTGCTGGGCTACACCCTTCGAAAAAAAGGTAATACGGTCATGTGGCTTGATGACGCATTTGACGTCATTCGGGCATATCTGATATCTGATTTGATAATTCGGAATGACGAAATTGCCAGAAACGTACTGGGATTATCAACCTGGGATAATTACATTTTCATAGACATGTTAAATCACTCTCACTTTCACCGGAGAGGCACCTGCAGTGACGTCAAATGCGTCATCACCGACACTTGGCTTTTTTCTGCGCGTTCTGAGTCGTCATTTTTAAAGCTAGATTCCAGAATTATTGATGATTTCTAAGAAAAATCATTGTCATGTTCGGAATCTCCGTCAAAATTTTTGTTACATGTCTCTTTTTTCATTTTTTAGCCCGTTTTGGTTAGAGTGGCCCTTTAAGCTTCTAACAACCACTCCTGTAGACTTTGTTTTTCTATCATTTACACAATTTCGTGCTGTCTGCTGCCTCGAGATCATTGGAGCGAAGAAAGGTAACAATGTATAGCAAGATTCCCTATTCGGTGAAGGATAACATCCTATTTATCTAGACAGATAACTCAATAATGTGGGCATCGTGTTGTGTCCAGTGTCGTGTCTGTATTTTTCAGGGGCCCTAAGGCGGATCCCTGAACCCCATTAGTAAAGATAAAAGGAGTTCCCAAGACAACCCGCTGTAAAATTGTCACTAGGAAAGAGTGTGAGTTTCCATCACCCAAGACGGTCATCTTGAAGGTTCTGAATTGCTAAAACTCGAGAGGGTCCTGGGGCTCCGCCCGTAACCCCCGGTAGGGGCTTTGCCAGGCCCCAAGCTCTGCCATGTTGTACGGATCCATTGGAAAGCAAAATAAGCCCACTAAATAATTTCATATACATATATACATATATACGTATATATATATATATACAAAGGTCATAGCAATTTATACAAATAAAAAAATCCACTTAAGAGTCATTTTTGAAAGTTTTAAGAAAATTCCTTCAAATTCCGGGAAATTGGGTGTTCTTTTTCAGGAAATTCTATTCAAAAGAGAGAAAGCACTGGCGGCTCTGTTTATTTAAACTGTAACAATTCTCCTTGGATCAGATATAGACCTAAAGCAAGCCTCATTATTTTCAGTATACAAGTGCCATTACCATAAAATTTAGGAGTAGATTGTCTAAGTCTGAAACAAAATTGAGTAATGCTTGAGTCGTGCCCAGCTTTCCAGCAATCATATTGTACATTGTTCTACTTAAGTTGAAGTATACGATCGACCATAAGAATTTTCAGGCGAATGGCATCTCATGTTTGGACCTTACAGCTTTCATAGAAATCATATCTGGACCGTCAAAGAAAAAAATTGGGAACCCCTGTTCTATAGCATCACTATAACATTTTGGATAGGGGCTGATGCGAACGTAGTTTGCTGACAAGATATAGGCATTATCTTGGCTGTCCAGAACGCCAGCAAAAAAAGGGGTGGAGGCACATAGATGGATAGATTCTGTATAATCTACCTTGTTTAGGCTTGGTATGATGCACACCACGTTATAACTTTAAGAGCGATTTGAAGGATACTCAGAGAATGAAGGGGATGCTGAGAACATTGTTTTTTTTTGGTTTTTTTTTTTATTCAGAAAATCCAATTGTTCATTTAAATCAGCCAATGACTCAAATAAAACTTTGAAGAAAATGGAAAGAAGACCCTGCTTACAGGTCTTCCATGATTATGGGAACGTTGTGTGTTTTTTTTTCCAGACGAGTTAATGATGCACAATATTTTTCCTTTTGAAAAAAAGTTGGATATATCAACAATACATACAGGTTGGGGAAAGAGTCTTTTCCTACGTCATAAGTAGTCTGAGATTTTAATCACCAAGACGCGATTATAATGCCAAAAAAGTTCCTAATTTTAAAGAAAAATTATGGATAAATACAGCATTATGCATTTACTTTGGGGGTAAGTTTGGGAGAAATCTTGGAATGATTAAGTCCCTAGATTTGGTAAAGTGTATATCCTGGCACATCCTGGCACATCCTGGCACATGCGCCACCCCAATTTGAAAGTAAAAAATTGAGATTCAAAACTACCAAGATGTGTTTAGAAAGCAAACTAGTTCTGAATTTTGAAATAAATTAAGGCATAAGACATGAAGACAATGATTATTATGGAAATGGGTGTGGGATGAATGTTTGAGAATTGAATCACAATGTATGATGCACAATTATTATTTTTTTAAACAAAAGTTAAAGAATGCATTTATGTAAATTGGAATATGAAAAAGTTATTCATACGAAAAAATCCATAGAATTTGAATTTCCTGACCAGATTAAAAAATATTCAGTATGAAAAAGGAAAAATCGCTCATTTGAGTTTTGAAGATTTTTTCGTTAAATGCTAGGATAAAATGTTTATCAAACTTTTGAATTGACGTGGTGTCAATAAACTGTATTCTAATGATTGTAAGATAAGAATGTTTTCTTCCAACTTAGCATTTTTGAAAGAAGAAAGGTACCAGCTATATTAACGCAACTAAAAAAAAAGGAAGAAAACCATAGAGATCAGTCTTCAGGGGCAAATCTGATATGTAAAAATTATTCATTTCTATATGATTTTTCTTCAATAATGGAAAAGAAAATACATGTTTGGCTCAGACTTGATATCCACATGTATTGATACCACATTAACGCTCCGGCATTCTGCATGGTATTCTGAAAAATTACTTGAGGATTCACAAGACCGGCATGTCCGGTTTATGGGCATTCTGACAATTTGCCTGAGGGTTTAAGAGACCTACATTGCTGGTTTCGTGGGCTGTCTATATAATCCCAGCTATTAAAATCACAAGCAGGATTTGTTTAGTTATTCTTTCTTTGATTATGCTGAAATATGCTAAAAATTTGTCTTTACCATGACCAGATTTTACTAAGCGGTCAGATGGAGGGGGTGCCAACGAATAGTTGTGTGTGTGTGTGGGGGGGGGGGAGGCAACTGCCAATGCCCATATTTCCTGAAACATCACATAGTGCAGAAGAAGACTTATGAATTGCATTCAGCATTCCAAATCATTTGAACTTTCTCCACTACTAAATGTCCAATCACTTTTGTCCACTTAATATACCGAGATACTGGTCAAATTAAAGGGAGAAAATATTTACAAAAAATTAAGCACCTCTTTGGCTCAAAATTGATATTTCACCCAATACATAACTCAATGAAACTGATATCAACTTGAAGGTATTTTAAGTATCCATCTTTTGACACCATATCCATTGGTGATTAGAGATTTTACTTAAAAGTTATCTTTAAAACTCGATGTAAACACACCAAACACGTCATCAATACAATAATAAAAGATAATAATTCCAGACAGAACGATAATTCTTCAGATCTTCAGGATCTAATGAGGATTTCTTTATCAGAGGTCTAACTGTGCCGGCATTCTTAAAAATGATTGGAAAGGTACCGACTTCCAAAGACAAATTAATTATATTTGTTATAACTGGAACCAAGAGATCAAGATTCTTCCCTATCAACCAAGTAGGTAACGGATCTAACTCACAGGACTTTGATGGCGATGACAAACTTCAGCGCATGATGCAGGCGAGACATTTTCTAAACTTGACGTGTGCTCTGAGGATTCAGAGACTGTCAGGTTACCAGGTTATCCTCTTAAAGATCTAAGTGCTTCACAGATAATACATACATTAGAAGTAAAATATTGACTTTATCTAGTGGCTAGCACTTTTCAACTGGCTCTGGTGAAGTAGAGAGTTAATAATTTTGAAGAAGCTTCTCGATACTTACCTCTGCTATTCGTTTTGACGCCATATCAGAAGATCGTGAACACAAAAGCGAGAACCTGATGTTTTCTGGACGCAATGAACAAAACCCCTGGATCTTTTGAGGAATAAAATATAAATAGGTCTAGCATATCAAAAGGTTTGGAGCTAAATGCTCCTACTTGAAGAAATGCATCAGTCATGCTGTATGCACACAAGAGATTTAGTCCAGGCTATAGAGAGCAAGTAGGAACCTTGGTCTTTTATATAGTAGCATTCACGCATACAACTGATACAAGCCACACTTTACAAAGAAATGCCAGACTTTTGAGAGAGATGTGAAAGGTATGTCTTCATTTTATCACGGACCTAGTACGTAATAGGTCCATGATTTAATTGAGGTTCAATCCAGACTCCTAAAGGCTGCTCTCTACATATAACATTGAAAGTGATATATACATGACAGGTTTAGACATATCTAAACATTGTCCAAGGCTATTATGACATGTGTTGCCCATGATGACCATTAATGGATTAGGGTTGGTGTCAGCATGGACATTAAACATCCAGTAAAATACCTGTTTACAATCACTTGGTACTTTTCTTCAAGATACAAGACTTGATTCCCAGGACCCTGTTTATACCAGTTCTTTCACACCTCTCTCTTCCAACAATTTCTGCAGACTGTCCATCCAAAGTATCCTCCTTCTTCCCCTACTCCTTCTTCTACAATTTTCCCTGTCCAAGCAAGATTCTCTAGTACATGAACAAAATATTGAGACCATGCTTAAAATGGCCTAAAACGTATGCAAAATTATTCTGAGACTATTTTGAGCATTTTAAAATTTTGCGCGCGCCATACGCGCGCGTTTTTTGTATTGAAATTGACCGGACGGATATTGACCTTGATCATGATAAATATGAATGAAAAATTACTTTCCGTTATGAAGATATGATCATGAGTTGATTTTCCGAAAATTTTACAAAATGGCGCCTAGATGACAACATCAGTGAAGGCATTTGATTGAGCCATTTTTAAGTTTTCTTGTCCACAAGTGGTTAGAAATAAGAAAAATAAATAATAAATAAATAAATAATAAAAGCAATTCTAACAAAATTATAAGGTGTTCTGTACGATATACAGCTCACCTGAATAATAAATAAATAAATAATAAAGGCAATTCTAACGAAATTATAAGGTGGTCTGTACGATATACAGCCCGCCTGATAAATCTCACCTGTTCACATTATAGGTGCCAACATGTTATTTTTGCACACACCTTGGCCCGAACTCACAAATGAGGTAGCAAATTACTCCTGTTTTGCCATTGGGCAGTGTTGATAACAATGCATGTTTTTTTGTATTTTTGAATAAATCCCACGTGAGACAAATAAACGCTATATTTTAAGTTCCATATCATTACATCCACTGTGCTTTCATTAATACAATCTCAGATGCATTTCAACGCCTACAATTTAAATCGTATGTGTACATTCAGCATGCAAGTAGTGATGAACACAGAACAGTACAAAGCTAGTACGTGTATTTAGACTTACATTTAATACAAAACTTTCTTTTTCAAATTTAAAGGGATAGTTGAGTTCTGTTGCAGAGGGCACTGCATAATTTTTTTTTTGGTGAGATAATGAAAAACTGAGTGTCAAATTTGAAAGAACATACAATTTAAATGACAAAATCATCTTTTTTCTATCAGTTCGGTTCAGAGACGGCTGTAATATCCATAAATTTAACAATTTCTAATATTTGTGTAATACCACCACAAATATTCGATAATCTGAAAAGGCGTTGAAAAAACCAAATTAGCGCCTCTTACGATGTATTTCAGCCAATGCCAATGTTGGCTTTTTCGTGTTTGTTACATTACGCGCAACCAGACGGCCCATGTATTGTTGTTTTTAATTAATCAATACATTTACGGTCACCGTATTTTTTTGAAAGTGGAGCTGAATTTGTATGATCGAATTGGCTAAATTTCACACATTTTGGGGTCTAAAATTACCTTCATAGCAATTTTAGGTCCTAAAAGGACACTAGAAATGTCATAGATAAGAATAATAGCAATAACCATGCACTTTGAAGGCATTTGCGGTTTGAAAATAGAACTCAACTATCCCTTTAAGTACACTGTAAAAAAATATCTGTATTTTTACAGGAAAAAAAAATACAGATTTGTAACGTTTTAACTAAAAACAGCAATTCGGATGTATTTTTTACATATATCCCGTAAAAGTACTTCATTTTTATTGTGAGACTGATTTACATCAGAAATTTGTAATTTTAAGGCAAAATACAGGTACTAATACAGTTTGCCTGTAATTTTACAGATCTATCTCGTAAAAATACTTCATTTTTATTGCGAAACTGACTTACATCAGAAATTTGTAATTTTAAGGCAAAATAGAGTACTAATACAGTTTACCTGTAATTTTACAGATCTATCCCGTAAAAATACTTCATTTTTATTGTGAGACTTACTTACATCAGAAATGTGTAATTTTAAGGCAAAATAGGGTTACTAATACAGTTTGCCTGTAATTTTAAGGCAAAATAGAGTTACTAATACAGTTTGCCTGTAATTTTACAGATGAAATTGTTTACCTAAATGTATTTTTACAGATGTCTGTATTCGTACAACGATTTCTTAAATTGAATGGATATGGTGCAGTTTTACTTCGATGTGATTTAATTTAAATGCAGTTACTAGATTCTTTAACAAAATTCTGTTTTTATAATGTCGTTTTGATTGGACAGCATTTTACATTTCAGGAAACTTATTTCACATATACTGTAGCATATTTACAGATTCCGTTTTCCAACTTTAAAATCCCAGACATGATTTCGAATAATTAGGCGTTACGAAGTAGAATAATTAAATTAAACGAGATTTAAAAGAAATTTAATATTGAAGTTTAATTTATATTCTACGAAGTATAAGCCTAATATGAGGAATCATGTCCCTCCCTGATTGAATGTTCTGTCAGTGTGACTATTAATACAATTGATTTTGTTGTCTTTTTCCCGCCCTTCTTTGCATGATTGAATGAGCCTTTTGTCTTTGAATACTGATGCACGTGGCTTTGAGTGGGCTTCTTATACATGATGCGGATGATGCTCATTTGCATATGAATGAAGTCCCAGAGACTTTGAATGTGTACTATATTTCTACATTCATGCTGTAAAATTACATGGTGGTGTAACAAAATAAAACAAAACTGGGTCAAATACAAATACACAAAAAGGTACTTCCACACCAAAGGGAGGCGAGTTGGCTCAGTCGGTAAAGCGTCCGTCTGTCGAACCAAAGATCCCGGGTTCGACTCCCACCCAAGCGGATGACTGAAACCTGCGTTGTGTGTTAACGTGCCCCTTCCCTTGTTCATAGACGCAGGTTATGTCAAGTGGAAAACACTCCGTCCCTCGGATAGGACGTTAAATGGAGGCCCCGTGTAGAGAAGAGTCACTACCTTTGCACTTTAAGAACCCACTGCACTATTCGTATAAGAGTAGGGGAAACCCCGGTGTAGTGGTCCACCTGCACACCCCCAGTATAGTACGATAATAAAATTACATGAGAGGTCTGTACTCAAAAGGAAGAAGGGAAAGCTGTAAACCAAATTAACAAACATTTGTAATTACACAACGTTTTTGTACTATATTTTTACATTCATTCTGTAAAATTACATGGTGGTGTAAACAAATAAAACAAAATTGCTTCAAATACAAATACACAAAAAGGTACTTCCACACCAAAGCTGTAAACCAAATTAACAAACATATGTATTTATACAACATTTTTGTACTATGTTTTTACATTCATTCTGGTGTAATTTTAATCAACATACAATTTGTAAAAGAAAATACATGAAATGTTTGTAGGAGAAAATAACAACCAATCTGTATTTTTACAACATAATTTATGGCGACTCTGCTGCCAGCAGATTTGCTGTAAAATTACAGAGATTTTTTTTACAGTGTAGGCCTACTGCTCGTAAAATGACACATTGATATTGCAGTTTGTTTCATGATTTGTAGATAATGGCTGCTTTACACACAGTCCCTCCAGTTAAACAGGGTATGTCATTATATAGCGTGCAGCCTAAAACGATCGTATACAAATTCTATTCTATTTTTGTCGATTGCAATATCGTGACTTTACACCTGAATATATCGTGATCGCCTTTATTTTGTTTTATATTATCTCCATGGGGTAAAATTAAATACCATCAGGTCACTATTATATAGTAGTATAGACAGTACCGAATTCTATCAATTTATTTGCATGTCCATGAACATATAACCGGAAATTCAGGAATATTAACCACATCAAAAACTTGTGCATACAAAATAATACAGTGTTTATACCACACGTTTTTTGAAAAATACCCATAGTTAAATGATAACACTAAGCAAAACGAAAATAAAAACGAAAATATAATTATATAATACAGTGTTTAGTATCAGAAAGTTGCAACAAGAAACAGATGAACCTAGCATTTTGCTCTGGTTTATCACTGTAAAAATGAACAATTATCGGGTTGTTGACAAAATACAAGAGAGCTTTCTTTATAAAGCTGGGTTTTCGGTTGGAATGTTATTTTGACTGCAAAAAGTGATCGACCAACGGTGTTTTTAATGATAGTGAGCACTGATTTTTATTTTTTTCCTCGAAAATTTAAAAATAGCACCCCCTCCCCCTTTGAGCACCAGGGGAGGTGGCCCGTCTCCATATAAACATAACATTAAGGTTTTTTTTCAGGGGAGGGGGCCTGCCCCCCCCCCCCCCACCTGGATCCGCCACTGATTTAAGTTGCCCTTCAATTAATTTTTCGAAAATAGTTGCGACTTAAGTGATTAAATTATGATACATATATCTAATACTTTCACAAAATGTGGGTTACCTATCAATCATTCATCAAATTTATAAAAACATTGAGTTTATTCACTTTGTAACGGAATGACAAAGAAGGCCGATTTTTGCTAATAAATAAATAAAAATGTTATCCACAGTGCTCGAGTCAATCAGGTGAAGTATACTTATCGAAATTGTCATTGTATTGCACCTGGGGTGATCGAGGAGCTAATTGCCCGGTTTAGGATCCGGTAACTTTGTCTCAGATTCTGAAACAAAATCGTGGATTTAGCTCATGCTGCAATGATAATTATAAACCTTTATGTCAGTCAGGATCTCCATGACTTTTACAAGCCGGTCGCCTGTCTGATTATCAAGATATGTATGATTGGAATTACAAATTTTGAAAACCGTTTGCCCTACGTTTTTCATAACACTACAGTCTATTGGGGAAAACGAGTATGGTAAAACCGGTTACTCAAAGATTTTTACTTTTTTGAGGCACTTCTTGATCATTTTGAAGCGCAATTTTTTTAGGGCTTCAATATTACACCATATCACAGACACTGATAACACGTAGGGCCATGCATCTCAGATTTAACATGGTTAAACGATCCCTTTAATCATAAAAACACTCAAATAAGATATATACAACGAAAATATTTCAGACGCCAACTGCAAGTATTCACTAATGATCTTCATTTTGATCTCTTATCCATTTTTAACAAGGAATAATATGGGGCCGTTTGTCATCCCTTGTCGTTGTCCTTTTGAGAAAGCAACCAAAATGTAGTCTGCTGCCCTTTGCCCTGTTAAAAAAAGAAATCACATTAAATATTTTTTACAAATATCCAGTAAATCGATCTGAAAGAATTTAGATATATGTAGTGGTGATGGTTATTTTACCTGACTGCTAAGAAAGCATAACTGCTTGTAAGTAAGCAACCAGACGGCCGACGGCTTTAGGTCCTCTCCGAGGGACCTGGTGATGAGGATTAATGCCTTACCAAAGGGCACTAACTCATCGACTTGGTTTCGAACCCGGGTCACCGGATTGCGAGACCACTTCTCTATCAACTGAGCTATCGCGCCTCTGTGAGACTGGTAGGCTTACACTGTTCAACATTTCATTTTTTTTAAAAGTCTCGCTGCCTTTATGAAAAATGTTATTTAAAACATAATGCCTACTCATTTTTTTTGTTTAAGGATCTATTTTTCGTTTGACTCCACCTTCAATCCGTTCTAATCTATTTCATGTACGCATATTCAAATGTCTATTTCATCGAAGATAATAACATGTCTTTGATCCAAATCAATCGCAAGTCCGCGAATCAATCACAAGGTTGCAGTCCCCTATCTCTTATGTATAACTATTTGCGATAGATATCAATCGCAAATACGTCGCGATTGATCACAACTGTTTATAGAGGGGCCCCAGATATCGACACTAGAAGGGGAATATTTCTTAATCGAAAGGATAAATATGGGGAAGAATGCACTAAATAAATAAGTACACACCTTCATTTCCACGAGTCCTCGAAGCTCCAGCACGAAGATTTGAAACTTGTCTAGAATCGTCTTACACGTCAAACTTGTATGAATCTTGAGTGCTGGAAGAAAAACATATAAATCCCATTATTGTAAAATGTATTCAATTCATATTTATTTCATTTCCAACAGAAATATGAATAAAGGTATAACATATATTATTAAAGAAGTATTAAAAAATGTCTGTACATATTCATTTTTTTTTTAGTAACTATACAATACACTTTACACTTTAAATAAAATTATTACAAAAAATGCTTAATTTCTGAGGAAATGGGGGGGATCCACTAAAGAAGCAGTGCTTGTAGTTTGAGGATCTCCCAGAAAAAAAAAATTGTTTCAAATTGTGCCTACGAAGACTTGGAAAACATAAGACAATATTACAAAACAACAAACAACCACGAAACGACAAGGAGAAGGAAAAGAAGAAGGGATAGGGGGAAGAAGGAAGAAGCAGGACAAATCATGACGTATGATGCAAGGTATTCTGTGATTCTAGAACTGTTAATAGCCAATCCACAAACTGGTATGGACAATTGGTAATGCAAACATTAATGAGACGGTACTGGCAGAATCATAAGAGGTATCCTATAATATAAAATAAAAACTCCTGTCTACAGAAAACTCTGCACCCAGTAAACATGGGCAAATTGTAGGGGAGTTTCGCCTCCTTCCTACATTTTAGATGTACATGTTAATGTTCATTTTGATTACGAGGAGGAAATAAATGTTCAAAATTATGTCCTACCTTCTCCGGTAGATTCCATTCGAGATGTGGTGTTGACAGTGTCTCCGAACAGACAGTACCTTGGCATCTTAACACCTATTACACCGGCTACACAAGGACCTGAAATCAAGTTACAATGGAGACATTATCAACCTTGTTTACACCGTGGCGGACAGCGGCGGATCTAGGAATATTAGATTCCATTCGAGATGTGGTGTTGACAGTGTCTCCGAACAGACAGTACCTTGGCATCTTGACACCTATTACACCGGCTACACAAGGACCTGAAATCAAATTATGATTGATATATATATATACACTGTAGATATAGTACACTGTAGGATTAGCTTTATATGAAGCACTTTAATATCATATTCTGTGATGAGTGACAATTATTCACAAATCGTGTGTCTTGTGGAAAGTAGGAAAAGTAAGACCAATTTTCGTCCAGTCTTTTTTGGTGGTTGTCATATCTTATAAAGTATCAGATAAAATTTACAAAGTACCACTAGAATTATTTACATTGAAGAAGCAAGGGGCTCGTGTTTGCGTATGCCTGAAACAAAAGAGACGCATTACCTGAATGTATACCAGCCCGTAGCTTGAGCTGCTCATCGGGGCGATGTCTGATCTTGAACGATGTGACTGCATCGAGAAGCGCGAGGGACATCTGCGCAATCTCACGAGCATGCGCAAAGCCGTTCCTTATCGGTAGTCCCGATACCACCATGTACGCATCGCCAATAGTCTCGACCTATATATTAAAGATATAATATGATAATATTAATAATAATAATAAACTGGATTTATATGGCACTTAATACGAAATACCGTCTATAAGCGCTTTACAGATATTAACTAATCCGGTCATCGGATTCGTTCATGCACAATGTGCACCATCTCCACTCCCTTGGAAGTATTCCTACCATTATGGTCACCGTAAGGGCATATGGAATACTAACTCATGTTTTCGTCATCTTACCAGGTCCTCATTCGAGGGGGGGGTCCCGCTGCTCCCCTTATTATTGGCCTCAGAGAAGAAAAAAATGTTCCCGGGAATTCAACAAATTCTGCTCCTAATTTCAATTTAAGTAACACAATTTTCTATCGCTAAATGGACAATAAAGATTTGGAGCCCTAATCTGCTCTGCAAATGTGTCTTTTTAAAGATCTATGTTCTTTATTTGTAAGCTCCCGAAGGTCAACTCCTTATCGAACAGAATTGTGAATTCATCGTAAAATCTATTACACGGGTGTAAATTCGCGAATCAGGACTTAATCACTATATGATTAAACTAAACAACATACCTTATATACGTCGAAATTAGCGATGATGCTGTCGAAACATGTGTACAAATCATTTAAGAGAGCAACAACCTACAAAGGGGAAACGATGAGGAAATAAAAATGAACACATTTATCAGTGGATGGCCATTTTAATTTTATCAATTGTGAACAACATCTATCGTTTTGCAAAAGAAATTAAGAACACTTTGTATATGTTCAAAATGATTTTTCACAAGGTTAAGTTGCCTTTGTCATCAGCCTGTTGATGATAAATCCCCCTTTTAAAAACTGTTTTTATCAAATATGTTACTACACCTGACATTTGAAAAGCATAACTCAAGTATGGTGTAACTTATGGCATCCCCCTATAATTCTAACAATAAAAAGACCGAATAAAACTCACCTCTAGGGGTGTACTCTGAGAGGACAGCGAGGTGAAACCAACGATATCGCTAAAGAAAATGGTAACATTCTCGTAAGACTCGGGGTCGACAGACTTTCCTTGCTTCAACTGCTCCGCTACAGATCTAAGGTAGATATCAAATCATTTTCGTAGAATTCAAATTTTGATAGGAAGCGTCACGGATCCAAACTTTTTCGCATTCCTTTACAAACAAAACAAAGTCTGAAACATGTGTAAGACGAGTATCATCTGTCATTTTGGGGAAGTATTTTGAAGGTGACAGAGAACAGGGAAATATCTTGCAAATCCAATAAAATACGGAGGAAGGAAACTGGTAAAAGTGACAGGTAGTTCGGAAGTAGCTTGAACAAGAGGTCATTAGTACATTGTCAAGAATCTGGAAACCTTTATAATGATGGCAAGTAAACGGGAAGTACCTTTTAATTCATAAGTGGCACGTTACATGAGAAGCATCTTATAAAGATGGCAGATATCTTGGGAGGACCTTGTGGAGATGGAACATACCTGTGAGTGTAAAGCATATCTGAAAAGATCCGGGTATAAATGGCAGGTACCTTGAGATAATTATTTTATAAAGATGTCAAATAACCGGAAACCACCTTTTAAAGGTCTTCCGTACATCATAAGAAACTTGTGAAAGTGTAACTAACGTAATCTTGGAAGTACCT
This sequence comes from Strongylocentrotus droebachiensis, assembly GCA_035222895.1. Classification (NCBI taxonomy): domain Eukaryota; kingdom Metazoa; phylum Echinodermata; class Echinoidea; order Camarodonta; family Strongylocentrotidae; genus Strongylocentrotus; species Strongylocentrotus droebachiensis. The sequence goes on from JAVYIG010008543.1 coordinate 51,204, forward strand.
CCTATAACGAGTAGGTACTTGGACAGTTCCTTACACAGATGTCTGATACCTGGTTTGTAGGCTACACAGGTATCTAAAACCCGGGAAGCACCTTTTAAAAAGTTGGAACGTACCTGGGAAGCACCTCATACAACAGTGTCTCCGATCGCTTCTTCTCTTCCAGGAATGCTGCTGTCCTTTCTTCGACCAAGGATTCCAGGTTGGTTGCGTACTGCTCCATACGATTCAGAAGGTTGTCCAAAATATTGCCACCGCTCGATGTTCCTCTGGTAAAAAAATGACAAGATCACAACTACTCTCCAAAAATCAACTTAAGGGCAATTTCAATACTCTTTTGTATATCCCATAGAAATCATGTTCGGATTACATACCATGTCAAATATTCGCACATTTCAACAGGTGACGTACCAGGATATTGAAATCACCTATGGTTCATTTTGCGAAAGTAGTTGCGTCCGTGTTAAATGGAATGTCAATAGTTTCAGCCAATTAGCGAAACACTGAGATATAAACAAAACGATGATGACCTTGTCAGAAAAGATTTTTCCGAGATTTTTTCCAAAATGACAATATCATTTGAGAGGAACGTATATTTTATAAGCAAAGGGAAGAGGGAGTCAATGTCATCCAAACACATCCGTGGTTCCCTGCTCACTCCAAAGAAGATTGAAGTCTCACATGACTAATAATATAATTATAATTATGAACAGCGGCGTAATGTGGGTCCAGCCACTTAAGGAGCACTGGTTTCATTGGGAGGGGCCGCCAAACTTACATGGTGGACGACAGAGAACAAGGCCATAAAGTACAAGAGTATGTGTGGGAGGGGGTCGTGTATTTTTTTCATTCTTGCAATCCCCCTCCTAATTTTTTTTCTTTCTCGCTTTCTATTTCTTTGTTCTAGTTTTGTTCTCTCTTTGTCGTATTGGGGACGTGCTCCCTCTCCGTATCCACGCCACTGAGGGCGAACAATGGCGTGATTACACGACTGACAACTGCAGTTACTTGTTGATCTTCTTAAGGGCAGTCTGCAAGGCACTGATCGTCGGTCGGTCACCTGGGTTCTCGGCCCAGCACCGTTTCATCAGGTCCTTGATCACGGGGGTCCATGCAGCTTCTGGTACGGATGGACGAAACGGTGGTTGACTGCTGGTCGACTTCAGTATCTCAAGGATTCCTGTGGATGATGATATCGAAAACAATGACGATGAACTATAAAAATAAATGGCAATCCTGTTTCTTCATAACATCAGTGTTACTGATATAAAGAGTTTCGAATTGTTCCGAATGAATCGCAAGTTTGCAGTCTCCTATCTGTCATTTACAACGTTGCGATTGATCAATAAATCAAATCAAATCAAATCAATAAGACGGGGCCTAGAATAGGGATTTTAAGTGCTATATAAGGGCACTATTATAGCTTTTATAGATGTTGAGAAGCCGGGGCCCATACCTCTTTTTTTCATTCTCTATCGCAACTGGGACGCTGTTCAATTCTCTGTGGACGTCGTGCCCCTTCAAAGTAGAGGGTGGAAACACATTAATAATTTCGATTATCCCCTCTCCCTTGTTGATAGTGAATTTTTTCTTGTGCTCCCGCCCCCTTGAATCATCCGACTTTTTGTCTCGATCTTGTGATAATATATCTTAAATTTTACGCAGCAGAAAATTAAGTGAAAAGATTTATGTCAAGCCAAAGTGGACTTATCCCTTGCCCCCCCCCCCCCCCACCCCCACACGATGACGCTCCTGCACTTGACATGAATAAGTGGATAACTTTACCATTTGTATCCATAACTTTTCTTTCCTCATCGAATGGTCCGCACCGCGTTCCGATCTCGAGCATGATAATACCCAGTGCGTATAAGTCTCCCTCTTTTGACGGTAAACTGGAAGGGTCGCGAAGTCGCTCTGGTGCTTGCCACAATAGCTCTTAAAACCAAGAAAGAATATTGAGTTTTCTAAGTTAATTTGCAGAATTGTATAGGCCTACTTTTCATTTACAATAATGTATATGCAACTCCTTACTGCTTGACTGATTTTACACAAACTCAACAAATACCGTAGATCTGTAATTCATCCGGCTTACACAGTATTAATTTAAATGCCTTCTGGTCTGGTTCTATTAACTACTGATTGCATTATACTAATCATACTGATTAAGTACTGAATTATCATATTCCCCATAGGTTTAATACAGTTCCCGTTTGCAATAGGTTAAAATAGAATCGTTTCAGCTACTTATAATTGCATGCACAAAGAGGTAAGAATTTTAACAAAACGTTCTTAAAATCAGTATTTGACATGTTATGTATAGGCCACAATCATTATCAAAAGTATATAAACCAACATTGAGGCAGAAGTTTTATTTCTTATTACTGTAATTGTTATCTTCATATTTGTTGGAGTTTCGGAAAGACGGTATGCCAAAGTCGGTGATCTTCAGGACGAACCGGCCATCGACCACGCAGTTAGATGATGTCAATCGACCATGGACCCCGATCACGCTATCGTGGATGTAGTTGAGACCCTAGAAAGAGGAATGATCGGACAAAAATGGTTTAAGTTGACCTAAAAAAGTGATTCCTGCAGCAGTGGATTCAGGGAAAACACAGAAGTCGAGAGTGCACCCGTTTTATTTCATCGTAGACCAAACCGTCTTGCATCTCTTAACATTAAATCTCATCACATTATCATATCGCTGCTACAACACAGTAATTGAACAAATCTCATTATTCCAAATCACACCACATCTAAACAGGGGTAAGTTTCTCGAAGCCGTCATATTTTGTGGACATCCTCTCCAAGGAGTGTTAACTTAAATGTATAACATTATGTTCTAATGGGAAACATTGTATTACAGTACAACACACAACACCTCACAACACTAGTATTCAATGTACTACGTCACATCACACCAACCACACTACTTCGCAATACCGTCTGCACCACACCTCATCCTCACACCAATTAGCACAATTGGTTAATAGCACATGATGAAGAACAAGACCCCGCCACATTGCACCATTTCACATGATAGTAGTCCTCACTACACTGATTCACATCACACCACACCGATTTTTTTTACACAAAACTATACCTTTCCACACCACATTATATTGATTCCCGCCGCATTACACCACACCTCACTGGTTTACACAACACTGCATCATAACACACAGTGTCACCACACAAAATCCCTCCCAACATCACACCATGCTTCATACTGATGTTCAATACACCTCACCACAGTCCACAGTGTATCACATTGATCTGCGCCATGCTGCACCAAACGACCAAGTGGTCCACCCTACACTTCGCCTCACAACACTCCACCACACCAGTTTTATTCCATCACAAAACACCACACCAAACCACACCACACCACAGCATACCACATCTCAATACACTAAATCACACTCGGTCTCGCCCACTACACCGCAACCCACCCGTCATACAACGTTTCAACACCGCATCTAACTTCTACACCACTTCACATTATATTACACCTTCCCTAAGCCGCATCACACCAGTTAACAACACTGTACCACACAGCACCACACCAGTCTACACCACACTCTGTCACACGACAGGTTTCAACATCACATCTAACTTCTACACCATTCCATATAATATTATACCTCCCCAAACCGCGTAAAACCAGTTAACACCACACCACACCGTCGCACTACACCCAAACGAATCAAATGTACCACACCATACCACACTTGTTCCTACCAGACTGCGCCACATGACACTACACCACACTACACAATAAAATCCGATGATGTCATACCACATTACACAGCACTGCACTATTTTTAATACATTGCATCCTACAAAATCATATACCAGTCCGCACCATGTACCACACCATACCACACCTATCCCTACCACACTGTGCCATAAGACACTTCACCACACTTTAACAAATGAAATCAAATGATGTTACCCACCCTTACTGCATCCATTAGTAGAGATTGTCTAAACATCCAATCAAGCTTCAGCTGGTCATTCTCCAAAATATCCTTTAAAAAAGGCAAAGTAAGAACAAAAATGCCCATGTCTATCATAATTGCGCCAACATTATGCTAAAAAAGTGGGATGTAATAACATTTCTTTAGGGAATCAAAAATTGCATAAAGATTGGACCGAGGTAAAAAGTTAATAATGAATAGACTGATAGAAAGATAGACAGATAGATAGATGGATAGGTATCTCATATAAAGTTATGTCCAATTTTTGTTATCATTTTCACTGTGAATCATAATTTTCATGATATTCAAATTTCAGGACAACGATAAAGGGAAAAAAAACTTAACCTAGTTGATATGTTTACTTACAAATTGAGTGAAGTGGGGAGGAAGAGGATTTATGTATGTTTGTCAAACACTAATGAAAGTAGCCATGCCTAAAATCGGAATCAAGAAAGTATTTTCCTCTAATTATAAAATGAATGTTTCATCCTCTTTAATAGTAAGAGTTAAATCTTGAGTGGATAGGCAAGCAAACGATCTATCCTCTGCCGAATCCCACGAGAGTTGATCTTAATCAGGGACTGAAGAGGGGTAATGTTATTATGATTTCATCCTCGTAACTTGTATAAGAGGTAAATGAAGTGCGCCGGGGCGGGCAAAATTAATGTCCTTATTTGAAGACTCGCACAGGGCTGTACTCCCTCATGATCAAATTGTCGCTATAATTTCATTTTCTTAAAGGGAAAGTCCACCTTGATATTAGGTTGATTTGAATAGAAGCAGAAAGATTAAAATAACAAATCCGTGAAAGTTTGAGCAAAACTGTTAACAAAAAAAGTTTGGATATTTTGAAGGTCCAACCAATCGAACACAAATTGGCAATTCTGTGACGTATCTTGCGAGGTTCCCTCCAGTTTGCTCTGTATTTCTTAAAAATTCAAAAATTCAAAAGAAATCTATATTTTTCCTTAAAGCAAATGTTCAATCATACATTCAACCTAAAATTTGTGCAAATATGCTTTTAAACAACCCCTGTATGAAAGAAATCTTTCCATCATCAATAACTGAGAAAATGAAAGTGAATGTACTCGCAAGAAACGTTACCAATTTGTGTATCACTGATAACACTTCAAAAATTCATAACTTTTCTTTATTTATTAAAACCAACTTTAAAAAGGGTGGACTTCCCCTTTAAAGAGAAGATTGAGTTTTGGTAAAGGTGAGGGGAAAGGGTTGTGAACTTTCTGAGTAGTTTTATTAATGTGAGTTAAGACAAAAGTCTCCTAAAAAGTATGCTATTTAAATACTCTCATATTCAAAATAGGACAAGAAATACCTGAAGCGTTTGGACCAATCATTTAGCCACATGTGTGTGTAGTCCCATACACCAATTCTGGTGTGCAGTTCCTATGATGATTCCGAAACCTCAGAGTATTTGCCACTTTCTATGTACTTCATATACTTAGCTTTCCAAATTACTTTTAAAACAACCAGACACTTTTCTTTTTCCACAATTTAAATGCATCACCAGTACTCAACTTTGTCTTTAAGTTGAATAAGAGATAAATGACTAGAAGACGAGAAGGCATATCTACTTACTTGAAGACTCCCGCGAGGACAGTACTCGGTCAGAATAGCTTGGTCTGGCGGATCTACGCATGCGCCAACGAAGCGGACAACATTCGTGTGCTCCAGATTTCTCATCTGTAATGTCGTAGGAAAACAGGGGGAAAGGGTTTGTGAGTGGCTGGAGTGAATAAAGAGAGAGAGAGAGTAAGAGAGAGAGAGAGAGAGAGAGTAAGAGAGAGAGAGATAGAGAGAGAGAGAGTGGGAGGAGTAGGTGGGAAAATTGTGGAGTAAGTGTATGCGTACGTGCCCATTTGCGTGCGTGTCTGTGTTACGTGTATGTGCGTGTGTGTATGTGTGTGTGTGTGTTATCTATTTGTTTTATTTATTAAAGTTAAACTATATCTCATCATTTACAGTGGTTCCTCAATGGTTGTTTATTGAGGTGGAGAAAATTAATTTTGAATTTTTGTGGGCAAGTAAAGACCGCATAAAGATAAATATAATGTTCAGGACTACTCGCATGGAGGGTTAAAAATGATGAATTTAAATTGTTTGTAAAGGCGCAACGTTTGATGTGGCTGAAATATTTATAATATGGAGAAAGGGAAGCTGGATGAAAACTGTATTTTGACTTTTGTTTTAGAACAGTAGAAGGGAGATTTCTGTTTCTATGCGACATTGACACGTCTAAATTAACATTGAAAAACCACAATTTTATGTAGAAATGATAAAGGCTTGGCAGGATATACAAGAGAAAGGGGAGGCGAGGAAGAGAGAGAGGAAATTTCGTTTGAAATGGGAAAAGGAAGATGATGAATAGCAGAGAATAAAACGGTTTCACTTACATTTCTGAGTTCCACGAGTACTCGTCTGTTTAAGTCAATTTTGCTTTGGCCTATTCTCTTCACCATGACCATGCGTCCCTGACAATTGACAGAGATTAATTTGATCATAGAGGTGGCAAGGGTATCAATTTGTCAAAAAGTTATCACATTATTACAGTAATCAATTTCTAATTATTATGTTCTATCACTATCAGCCATCGCCAACAGTCAGTTTAATATGTTGGAGTTTCATTTTGACGAATTACATTTCTTTAATCATAGGCCTTAAATGTGGCGAACACATTTCGATTAATTCTAAATATATTACTCATTGCGGATATAGTATCGAAAATAATATCGCTAGTGATATTCGTGATCTTTTAGATCCCTTATTGACCACATTGCGAGACAAACGAATATCACTAGCGATATTATTTTCGATACATTTCGATTGGTTAACAGAATGGGGAGGGAAAATGTCAGGCAAAAACATTAATGACAGACACGATTTAGAAGAGGTGAAATTAGCTAAATGATTGATGAAGCGACTTTGAAGTTGCGTTTTCCCGCCAGTAAGTAGGAGAACACATTCGATTGTTACTCTTCCAATATTTGATAATTTAAATAGAAATTTCAAATTTTGTAAAACGTTACAAACGATGAAAAGTGAATAAAGATATAATGCATATCATTATTAAATCGAGCTTTAACAGGTTGAATGTATAATTTTGTGTGAGATAACACGAAGATTAAGATGGGTATTCTGTCATCTTTTGATGTGCTAAATGTACGAATTTACAAATGTCGTGAGCAAAACATACCTGAATTGACACTTCATGTAACCAGAAAGGACTTTATTAATGTAAACTATGAGACTAGATAAATGACAAGCTTCATGTATCTATATCATCATATCATCATGACATGGCAAAGAATATCATTATCATTGGCTTGACAACATTAATTCAGCTAATTATCATATCTAAACTATTAATAATTTACGAAAATGTTTGCAAAAATTCAATTAGATAATGAGCATTTCGGTAATGCATTCACATGACTGTATGCAAGCTTCGTTCTCCCGCTTCTTGCAGCGAGCCATTCCGTTTCCTATTAACATGTATATCATTATGTATTAATGTATATGCTAACATGATTGATATTGCGACTTACTTTGTACCTGGCAACAGTAGCAAATATTTGTTGGCCGCCATCTTGGATCTCTGCATTCATAGATCTCTATTGAACATTAGATAAAAGGCAAATGAACAATTACGATGATTATTATAAAACCGTTAAAATTATAAGTTCAAGTTAGATAAAACTTTCATTCTTCTCAGTAAAGATTTGAAATCATGCTGAAATCCTAGAATTTTGGTAGCCATATATGAATATTAGTGTGGTATAACATTTACCCCAAAAAGTAAAAAGCACAATCAACGTACTTTTGGTTGTGAGAATTACAATGTAATGTTTCATTACAGATTTGAATGGATATACACATATTGTATTGACGAAAGTGGAAGTACATGTAGAAGTAGATGGAGAGGGGTGATGAATGTTCAGTAAAGCTAAATTTAGATTATTGACAGAAAAACAAAAACAAACGAAATTGAGATCATTATAAATAAGAATGTAACAGATACATGTATATAAACTATTACACTAAATGAATATCAGACATATACATGAACAAAGATCGACAAAAAACGCAAAATATAGTGATGAAGAAGAGAAGATTCATGCTTCAAATCAAACTTCTTTTTTAGTAGGTCACGTATTTTCGACGTACATTACGTCTTTATCAAGTGATTAGACCGATAGATGAATAGACAGACAGATTGAAATACATGTAGATTGAAGTTTGGGGATAGATGGATGGATGGATGGACGGACAACTGAATAGAAAGAGAGAAAGATAGATAGATAGGAATGTACAAGTGTTTGTAAAAGCACCGAGAGTACCAGTTTAAAAGTCAAACAAAGCCTCGAATACAAAACAGAAAGATAAATTGCTATACAAAAAAATGAGAGAAAAGCTCAAGAGAAGCTTTTCTAAAGCAGGAGATGTAATTTGTGCGTGTGTATGTGTTGGGGTGAGGGAGGGAGGGTGATTTCTTTTAATACCTTTGAAGACAATGCCCTAGAACCAGATGTTGCCGTGGCGACCGATTTACCAATCTCCTCGAAGATGAGCTCCTCCCAAGCAACCTTCCATGACATGCTCATGAGCTCTGCATCAAGGCGATGTTTCCTGGACGAGGATCAAAATGTGATTACCAATTATCGTCGGCCTTATGTCAAAAGGGCCTTAACCCGATTTTGGGGGTTATTGAGTTATTAGCATCACCTTGTAGATTTCATCATTCTCTTTAAAATGATGTGCTTGACTTGTTGAAATTCGATTTATTTATGAAAATAATTATGAATTTCAAAAGGGCCTTAACGCGTATCTCATCTTTTTCCTTACGCCAAAAGGGCCTTAACCTACACGGCAAATCTTTTATCAATGACAGATTATTTCGTAATTTCCATTTAATTCAATAAATATCAGTAGAAACACCATTAAAAACATGATTAGTCTAGAATAGACACTATGTACTTAAAATAATCACTGAAAGTATATGTCATGAATTTAGATCATGAAATCTGAGTGAGATTTAAATTAGGTGTAGATGCATGAAATGCGACCGACTCGTTGAAATACGCAGATGTCAACGTATGGGACTGTAATGAAAAATAAACAACGAAAAAAGGTGTTCTAAATGTACGATCTCTAAAAAATAACTTTACCGAAAGCTGCATTATATTAATACAAATATTCAGATATCAAAAATACTTTTTCAAACATTTTAATTAACCAGTTTTATCAGTTTTCGTGATCCAGTAGCCGTAGGAGCGCCTTTCTGGCAAACCAAAAGTGTTGCGAAACAAGAAAATGTCCTTATGCCAGAGGGGCGCTAACTATGCGCGCGTACGAAAACGGCAGGTTAAGGCCCTTTTGGCATAACGCCGCGTAGGTAACGCCCCTTTTGGCACAATGCCGAGTAGGTTACGGCCCTTCTGGCATAAATACGCTGCATTCAAGCCTTATGCCAAAAAGGCCCTAACATGTTTTTTGCACATAGCATGTACAATTCTGAATATTTTATAACACATTTAACACATTTCATGTAAAACTTAATAACTTGACATATTTATCGATATTGGCTTCAAAAACAAAAAAACGACCACAAAATTTTGATTATTAGAGAGGCCAAAACCTTTAAACGCGATTATCTCGGAATGGCCAAAAGCAGTTAAGGCCCTTTTGGCATAAGGCCGACGTTATGTTGTTTTGTGAGAAGATAATTGGCCCTGACATTTTCCGCAGAGTATCTTCCGTTTTTAGAATTTCTAATTTAGCGAAGGTCTTAAATCCACATTAAATATTAAAAGCTGAATGTACACATGTAGATCCAGGAAATAAACAAATATGAAGAGCCAAAAGCGTTGTACGACAAATATTGGTTCATGTTGGAAAAAAACACTCCTTTCTAACGCCTCCGAACACTCACGCACACACACGCACACACGCACAGTTCTAACCCGTCCCTTTCTTACAATCCCGGTTTTGCTCCTGATGAGTATTCCATAGTGTATGTTTCCGATCAATAAAAGCCCGTCCATACACACGCGCACCCACACACACTCCTACATTATTATGTAGGCCTATACATTCCAAATCTTGAATTAAAAAAAAGATAACGACAGAAAAAACTTAGAAGTACATCAAAATTCCGTTACCATTTTATCAATACTTCTATTTATATTTCTAGAATTATTACTAGCAGTAGGAAACGTTTCTTTGCTGACACTCTGTCTAGTGATCTTGTATTGGTGATATTTCTTTCCCAAATCACCATCACAGTAAACATATTAAACTTATTCAAAACCTCAACTTAAAAAATAAATACGCACATTTCTCTTTAAAATATCCTCGAGAATCAAATCAAATCAAATCAACTATCTAGTCAGATTACGAGGTAAATCAAAATTCCTTGATATGGGCACATCATTACCTGTAAATCACGAAGAGAATGCCCGCAGCTGCCAAGACCACCACCACAGCTACGATGCCAATCAGACCAAGAATAGGGAGCTCGTCTGTGTTCAATTCAATCCAGAGAAACGTTCATTTTTTTCATTCTTCTTTTCATTATCTTCATAATCATCATCAATACGATATGTATATATACAATTTAAGAGAAGTGTAGCAATTTAAACACATGGGAGAAAGCGTAAATCCTAAAGCATAAACAATACAATATAAATATAAGAACGAAGGAAAGTATAGACGCAGAAAGGGAAAGAAGAGGAAATAACAGGGCTGCGTGGTGCTGGAAAATTATGTTTTTGGCGCTGCATGGAGGGGGGGGGGCTCGGGATCGTTCTTGCGTTCTTTTCTACCAGATAGTTGCTTTGATTAATTTCTAGTCAAGAATCTGGGGGTAGGGATTGAAGAATATTGATACAAAAAGTAGATAGGCGCAGCTCAAAAAGAACAACTGAGTGACATGGGTGGGGAGGGGTGCTGAGGAGCCTAAGGAGTTCTTGCATTATTTTTCTACATGTGCCTTGCTTAAATTCATTTATTGAATTAGAAATTACAGAGGATTTAGATATTTATATCCCATTTGTCGGAACCGTACCATGGACCAAAAATGTAAAATGTAAAGATTGCAAGTGAAACTGTTTACTATTATAAATGCACGCTGTTTTGCGGCGTTGATAGATAAAAGGATGTTTGAGTATTGAATATGATAAGAGCCGGGATAAAAAGACTCACTAGATTGGCATAACTCGTTCTCAAAGCCGCACTCTGGGGCATCTCTGGGCGGGCCCAGACCCCCTCCAGGCCAAGCTGGCTTCACCCCTGTCGTCTCAATCTCACCCGTCTCTCCGTAATAGTTCGCAAGTACCTGTTGTATAAAAATATGACGGACACCAATAATCAAATAACATGTAGCTCCTTCTCTTCAGGGAGATGGGATAGACCCTCGTATTTTGGGGGTTCCATGCCAATATAATCTCAGCAAAAGAAAGAAGAAAAAAAAAGTGGACACTCTTTATCGTTAATTTTTTTTATATGTACCGTTACTAAAATATATTGAAACATAATATTATGAATCAACTTTAAGAAAAATTGATACAACAAAATCAATAAAGATCAAGGTCTAGTTAAGAAAATATGCAATTTTTGTAATGTAATCTAATTTTAATAAATAAATCTTTAAGTGCCTTGTTACAAATTATTTAAGACAAACATCAAGGCTTTTCCTAACTTACAACACGTAATGTATGCAATTTGCATTCTGACTATTCAAATACAATTATTTTTAACAGGTGAATGAAATAACTAGTAACGAGGCACTCAACTAAGATTTGGTTAAATTTGGTTATTAAGTTACGAAAATGGCCTATTGCAAAAATATAGCAAGTAGCCATTCAAATGTTACATGCGCATCTGTAAGACATGCTCATTCAATTCAACAATGAAAACAACAAATGAGGAACAATTAGGAAGACTGGGTTTTGAATGTCATGGTTTTGACAAGCAAGGTCAAGATTCCTCTCCTTTCGATCGTGGATACCTACAATGCTCATCAACATTTGAATGACCAGATGCCCCATTTTTACAAGTTTCTTTTAGAGACTACTTTATTGTTAAATGGCTATACTCGCTCATTCGTGAATGGTTGTGCTTCTAATTGTATACCATCTAAAAGAATATTAGTTTATGTTTAATTTGATATATGAAAGATAAGTTTATACTAAATATTCAATTGAAAATCTCAATTTTAAATAGTGTCCACTTTCTTGTTTTGCTGAATGTACTCCAATAAAACAATAGCTCAAATATTATTTCTGTAAAGAGAAATGGCACGTTTGAATAGATAAATGACATACCAAAGTGTTCTGGAGTTTCTTTTAAATCTATTCTTCAACGAAAAAATATATGATTTTCAAAATTAATGAATTCCTTAATAAGACGAGCGAATTAAAAAAGAATACTGAATTGTCCGACCAGATATTTCTGTCGGTGTCTATCATTATTCACGTTGTTTACATTTTTAAATTTCAAACAGCATCATACATATATAATTATGCTTAAATCCACTCCTGGAGAAATGTTCAGACGTATCAAATACAACCGTGTTGCCTACAAAAAAAAAAAAACGTTTTCTGTAAATTCACTATTTGATTTCAAAAGGATTTACATCCCTTATCAAATATTTATCTTTTATAAGATTTATTGAAATTCCTCTCCCCTTTATTTTTAAATCAAACTCTTCAAATAGGCAACGCCAAACTTTACCTCAAATGTGCCTTCTTCAGTATTGGTCATATCCCAAAGTGAGTAGTCCCCGCTGCGGTCACCATTTTCGTTGATCGTTACTGTACCAGATATACCTGCCAGTAACCAAAGTATTTACAAATTGTCTAAGTGTAAATGATGAAAGCACGCTGTTAACACATTTTTTAATCAAAGGTAAAGACCAGTTCTTGTCATGTGATTGCATTGTGAAAGAAACGTTGTGGAATCGATCAGAAAAGGTTGATCATCTAGCATATAAGTATTGGTGTGTACTGCAGGTTCTGGAATCATCAAAATGATAACAAATTTGGCCCAGTCTTTGTAAAGTTATAAGCACTGTACACAGAAAGATGTATATGGGACTACGCGACACGTGCGCGCTATATTAATTTACTAAATTAGTATTAGTAAAAATATATATTCTTTCACATAATTGGTAATAAGAGCTTCCATTTCACTTTTTGAGAGGGGGGCGTTTCCGAAACTGATCTTTACAGATATGACGCGGTATATACCATCGCAAAAAAGGCCATCTAAATGAATGGCAGCTGCGAGTTCTTGCGCGTCTTCACTGAGCTCTGCGTTAAACTTCATGGTCCAAAATGTGAAGCAAATTGCAATTTCATCATAATTTTTATGATAACGCCGCGTTTTTTTTATATTTATGCTTTTATTGAAAGCCAAAAACAGAAACATTACACAAGTTTATATGTACATAGTACAATGGTCAAAGTCCAGTTACATGTAATATCATGGATATTGTCTCTCCATTATTATGTATATCTAAATTGAAAAACCTATTTTGTGAATGTGCGAAGGTATACCTTTTTGGAATAACCTCACTGATGCCCTAGATAAATGAATAAGGTAATCAACTATTTATTCAGACTTTGATTATGTATTTGGAGTTGACATATGCAGTTGCCATGACTTACGCCTTTAAGTGACTCGGTAACAATGTTGATGGTTGATGAAAATAAAATATGCGTTATTTTTGTATGAAATGTAACTTATTATATTCCTTCTACTGTACTAACCCTCTAACATGCAAAAATCCTGAAAGAAATTCTCAAACCACAAATATATTTATGTTTTTCTTTGAAGGCGTCACTGTGCAACACCCTCTTACGGTTAATTATCACAACCATTTTTGAATTTTCCCCACCGTTTTTCCATGAAAATAAGACATAAGACAGGCTTTTAAAATTCTGTAAACACTTAAATGTCTGGAATGGTATATAGAGCCAATTCATTGCTTTGTGACGATTTACATTCACCTAAAATGTAATTAAATTGCAATAATATAGTTGGGAAAATTAAGGAAAAGATCAGATCAGTTTTTCCTAATTGTTATCATAAATAATGGTCTGTTTAGATTATCTTTTATTGTACATCTAGCATTGAAGTCCAGGCGCGGATCTACGGGGGGGGTTTAGGGGGTTTAAACCCCCCCCCCCCCCCCCCTTGGGCGGCCCCCCCCCCCCAAAAAAAAAGGAAAAAAAAAGAAAAAAAGAAAGAAAAAAAGAAAGAAAAAAATTGTGTTAATAGATGCCAGGAAAACATGACTTACGGGGTTCAAATAAACACCCCCAAAAAAATCGGCTCGCCGCTTCGCGGCTCGTGGACGATGCTCCGCATCGTCATTATTTTGGTCAAACCCCCCCCTTAGCAAAAAGCTAGATCCGCCCCTGAAGTCACTTCCATTTTCTCTCATCTGAACAATGTTACCAAGTTCTTTGTTAAATAAAACCCTTATCAAATCAAATCAAATCAAATCACCTTGGAATGATCTATCCCACATCTTCCTGGTTATAACATAACCATCCGAGATATTCCCTCCTTCAGCTAGAGTCTCATTCACCGCCAAGCTATACAGGATCACAGCATCATGAAAAGCACTTGCAAAGTAATTATTCTGCAACGATTAAGAGTGAGAAATTTTGAGATTTAGTTGATGCGCGGTTGTAATATTTGTTATGGTGCTTCTTTGAAAACATGAAAAGCATTTGCCCCAAATTTAGAAATTATTCTGCGACGATAAAGAGCGAGAAGTCAATATTTTTGCTCTTTTGCAATATCTTGGAGGTGCTTCCTCGGAAAAAGGAAAAATATATGCGAAGTAACATAGCTTATAGTTCCATTTCAATTCTTTTTCGTTTTTTTTTAATTTTTTTTATTAAAAAAACATGGACAAGTTCTGTAGACTCATATTATCGTATTTACAGTGAAATACAAGAAAACATGAAATAATGTTATGAATTGCACATTTACATGTAGTAGTTCAATAACAAATTCTATGACGGTTTCTGCAAATAAGACCAATGTCAATGAAATTTATCACTAGGGTCTTCTGTCCATCTAAAAAGAAACAAAACATAAACAACAACAAATGAAAAAATGAAAACAAAAACCAAAATACGTCACATCGCAATTTCCGTTTTACCAAATACAAATGGAAGGTAGTTCTAAAGCTTTAGTGACGCACAGAAAGAAAAAACCCAGCTAGATTACGAAACATTTAATCTTTTAGAAGCAACCTTCAATACATTGCTTGTGATTTGGCTGGATTAAAATATTGCCTTGGTTTTAAATACGTTATGATTAACCAGATATTTGAATGTCCATTCAAAATTGTGACGTAGATGAGCTTTTGAAACGTAACCTTCGCCTTTGTGTCCCGTCAGTCAATTTCCAGAATGCTTCCTACTCCGGATTACAGGCTATATAAAGGCCCCGCTAATCTTTTCACTTTGAAAACTTGCAATATCGTATAATAGGCGGGAAATGAACGAGAGTTCTTTTGATACTAACACACAATAACGGACATTTTTCGCCCTTTCCCCCTCTATTTACGAAGGTTAAGGTTGAAGCTAACAGATATGGTACAAGTACGGTTATTAATTTCGGTACTTAAGTACCTACATGCTTACAGGAAACTATCAAAGCCTGTTTATTTGTAATAATGGGAAGACAAATCAAGGCCATAGTTCGCAGGCGACAGATAATCGACCCATTTTCTTCTTGATTTGAGAATACAATATAATATATATATATCCATGTAATTTTCTTCAGATGTGTACTCCCTCGTCTCCCCTTTTTCAGAACCATAGATAAGCTTAGAATAAGCGTGTACTTCACAGCTTTATAATGTTATTCTTACAGTAGCGGGAAATAATCACTTAAATTTTCATTTTTAACTTGGCTTGATATATAAAATGTATGCCTCCTCAGCCTTTTCCCCTCTCTTTACGAAGGTGGAGGTTGAAGATAAACGACAATGGTACAATGGTACATCATGAATGTACCTTCCTTTCCCTCCTCGCTTCTCTCTGTCCCTTCTATTCCTATGTTCTTTTTCTATCTAGTTTCTTCTTTCCTAATTAACCTAATTTGTATGCATCACTTCATATTTTATGTATTCTTATTTTCATTTTCGAGAGGGCGGTCTGTTCAAGCTTATGCTTAAGACGACCCATTTTTTGTTTCTGTGTGGGGCGCGTTTATCAAGGCTTGCCACTAGATATGTACATATCGTACCCCACTATTGAACCCCACTATCATACCCCATTATACGATCGTGATTTGCGGGATGTCGCGTTTATCGTCCCTTCACGATTCAAAATAAAGGCCTTGTGTCTGCCCAGCTGTTTTGACCCGGGAAGCAGACAGTTTCTCGGAGGTCAACTTCACACACATGCTTGTACACAACACCTGAGTGGTCCTATTTGTATGTGAGGTTCAAAACAGCTTTGCGTTTATCGATCTCTCAGAAACGTGATTCTGGCTGTATGTCACATACAAAACACACCTTTTTGCGTCTTTAGATATGCCCATATCTAAAGCCCTTGAAAAAGGGCTTTGCGTTTATCACCTTCTAAATTGCCTGAAAGACGTTTGAGAAACCTGATTCTAGCCAAAAATTTGGTCGAAAAACGCAACCCATGTCGTTATATTACATCTAAAGTTATAAGATTGTAAATATAAATATTTTGATGTAAATGGAATGAATAAATATCAAAACAAATCAAACTTGGAAACTCAATTTGTTAATATTTTTAGCAGAGTAATAGTTGATGAGTCCCGAATCAGATCATCTAGTAAAAAGTATTGTATTGGTAGAACATATCCTGCTGCCATTGACTGATGTTCATTTTTAAACGAGTGTTCCAGGGGGTTTACGAAACGGTCTCACGGTCCCCTCAGTTGAGACTAGTCCCTACACATTATACATACATGGTCCGGATCAGGTCTTGTCCAGTTGTAGTCCAGGATCTCTCGTCGTTCAAGCTCCCTTTGGAACGCTCTGTATTCATCAGTTTGCGGTTTGAAGAGACGGAAAATAAGTAGGGATTCGTAGGCCTTCTTCGCGTCATCATCACGACCGTCATTCTAAATACCAAAAAAAGTTTGATGTAATCATTAAAATAATGACAATAAGATAATTATCGTTCTGAATAGGTCATTACACATCAAAGAGGTGTTGTAATCGAGTGTTTGAACATTCTGTTTGCGGTTTGTAGAGACCGAAAAATTAGTAGGGATTCGTAGTCCTTCTTCGCGTCATCACCACGACCGTCATTCTAAAGACAAAAACGTTTGATGAAATGATTGAAATAATGACAATGATAGCAAAATTATCGTTCTGAACAGGTCATTACACGTGAAAGAGGTGTTGTAGTCAAGTGGTTGAACATTTGACTGGAAATACAAGGGTCGGGGGTTCGATCCCCGACACGGCACTAATGGCCTTTGGCAAGGCATTAATCTATATTTTGGCACTCCATATCGAGGAGAGAAATGGGGACCTGGGGGTGTTTCATAAAGCTGTTCGTAAAGTTAAGAATGACTTTACGAACGACTTGTATATGAAGTGCCAGATAGAATGCCCAAAGTTTTTTAATGATATTTTCAATAACCTCAACTAAATTATGGCAAAAATATACCTTGCATTAAAAATGTTTGTTATCATAAGAATGTTATTCTACATCTGCACGGTTCAACTTTAGTTGATGAATTCATTAATGATTAATGAAGTCGTTCGTAAAGTCATGCATAACTTTACGAACAGCTTTATGAAACACCCCCCTGGTAGGATGACTAAAACATTTGTGATATATTTACAGCAGGGCACATTCAGGGTTCGGGGTAGTGTGATCACCACACAATTGTTTAGCACAAAATTGGAACCAGCAACCTTGACAACTTGGCCATTTTCATTGAAAAATATTCGTGTTTGTATGCATCTTATTTAATGTACTTCAAAATGTATAATTATGTATAATGGAGAAAAAAATTGTTACTTTATTATATGATTATGTTCTATTTTGAAAACGCAGAAATAAAAACAAAACAAACAAAACAAACAATCATGACGTGACACTTCGGTACTCTATCAAAATTGCCTAAGAGTGATTTTTTTCTGAAGATCTTTACGTTCATGCTCTTTGTTTAATTTCTGGCATCTTACTTGTTTCCAGTTATCATCTCCAAACACCAGAGTGTTGCTGAACGGCTCGATGCTGACGAAGGCGTACTCGCCGTCAACGAGCCCCATGTCGAAAGCGTGTAGCATGGCCTCACGAACCAGTTCACCCTGGGCCGATAGGATGACGACTGCAGTCAAAGAAAAAACAAGGGCATAAATCTCATAGGTCAATAAGCCAGTTCCGAGATGATATATGCGCATGGGCAGACAAAGATCTTTATAAAACTGTAAAAACCAAGATGCCCCGTATTTAAAGATCACGTTTAACGAAGGAAAACTTAGACCTCACAATATCAAACAAAAGCCAGAAGCGTCGAGTTTAAATTTGAACAGAATACGGGCAATTGGAACGAATGCTGGATACAATTTGTTCAGAAAAGTAATTTATACGAATGCAATCATTATTTTGTTTATGCGCCGACGGCACATTGTATGGTCCAAACTTCATTGACCTGTTTCTCTCATTTTTCTGCTTTTATTAAAACAATTTTTATTTCAGGTTGGACTTCCCATTTAAATTACAATGAATGATCAATTTGCTATATAACACTATTTCCACAGGATAATAAATAGCTAGCAATATTACTATTTCCATCCAATGGAAAATACCGAGGAAGAGTGGCGAGCAAAGAAAATACAACTTTGGAAAGATTGTTTCCGTATATATTTTAAAAAGGAACCAAAATAGGGAGTGTGAGAATTTCCGGAACCATCTCTTTCCATAGGATTGTCTGGTAAATCCGCCCGTTCTTCGAAAAATTGTTGAATTTTACTCCTAATCCGCGGTTCTTTCATTTTACTTTAATAACTCAGTCTCCTCATATATATCACCAAGGACAGGATTTCGTTGTCCATGAAATCTATTCATCAACTTCATTTCTTATTCATCATGAAATGTCATGTCAATCAAATGCTGCTTTAGTCCGTTGTGTTCATTTGTGTGCAGGGTTATTTGGTAAACATCTATCGTTTTGCAACGGGATAGCAGTAATGATTATTAGCGGTTGTCTGCAATTCTAAAGGAATGTGAGAGGTCATTATCCATCTGATGGAAACGACTCTATAAATCCACTTTTCTATTCATTGCTACTTCGACCGTGAATTACATTATAATGGGATGGTTTGCAAAAAACTGATCAAAATCCTTCTAATGCGGGCAAAGTAGCTTGCGGAAGTGCTTTATCCATCTCATTATTATATTCAGCAGAAATACAATGTCAACCGTGTCAATAAAAGATGCTTATTGGTTTGTTTGCTCGTTTTACTTTTATTATGCATTGAGTAAAACAATAACGAATAGAAAAATGAATTGCAAGATAAAATTAACGGCTGGATAGCCCATAGTCAGCGGTATCCTTATGATGCCGATGGTCTTCCATATAATTGGGACCAGAAGCGGTACAGTAAAACAATACAATATACATAAACAGACGACTTAGAACGATGGCAAAACATCAATTTCCCGAGCAAAATATAGTCAAAATTAAATGTTCAAGATAGACAGTAGAGAAAAGTAACTAGTATTATAGAAACAGAATTGTGTGAAGTTCACTACAAATAATGCAATTTCTCGACATACTCTACGGTCACTGTGGTTCACGTTATACAACGCTGAACCTATAGACAAAAGTTCTTTGACCATAATTTCCCCTGGGCTTAGGAAGGGCAAGATTATATTGACTTCGAAGTGTGTATCTAGTAGCTTTAAAAGAACCATTTTTCATTCATATAATTAGGAGTCAGGCCATGCAGTATTTTAAACAAAATAATGTGCATGCGTTTAGTATACCCCGTATAGAAAAGGTGTCCCGTTTAAGGATATCATGCAATTGTTGATCGGATATAAATGATCACCAATTTATCTTCAAACTGATTTCTGTAACTGATCAAACATTGTCTGCACCCCCAAAATGCGGAAGAATAACAGATGGATATATGACTTTCAAATGTGATTCATTTACATGTCTCAACCGACCAAGAAATCTAACCATTTTTCCAATTTGTTACCACATAATTCGTCGCTGTTTTCACGAAGTGACGGTAGTGAAAAAAAAATGCATTCACTTTGCGTTACGATTTTCCTCACTACCGTCACTTCGTGAAAACAAGGACGAATTATTTTCAATATGAATGTTACATTTCAATTCTGTATCGATGATAACCTTTAGGTATTTTGTGTTCTGCATTCGAATTATATCTCTCCCCCGAACTTTCAAAACTAACTTATCGTGTTTTTTCAGCAAATGTTATGTTGTAATTAACATACCCACAGTCATGTTATAGTTATTATTAATTTTGTTCCGAGATATCCATGTATCTAATCGAGTTAGTACCTCGTTCAGAACTCATTGTACAACACACGGATCGGTATGTGAGTAATATAACACAGTGCCATCCACATATAGATGCATTTTATATTTTTTGAAGAATGAGGCACACCATTAATAAATATGACGAACAATAATGGGCCTAGTAGAGAGCCCTGAGGCACCCCACCGGTCAATTATACTGCTTCAGAAACTACATCATAATACAAATCACTTTCTTTCGATCAACCAAATAGCTCCTGATCCACCGGAGCGATTCACATGT
This sequence comes from Strongylocentrotus droebachiensis, assembly GCA_035222895.1. Taxonomy (NCBI): domain Eukaryota; kingdom Metazoa; phylum Echinodermata; class Echinoidea; order Camarodonta; family Strongylocentrotidae; genus Strongylocentrotus; species Strongylocentrotus droebachiensis. Next base: position 72,009 of record JAVYIG010008543.1, read on the forward strand.
GACGCCTGATAGTAAGAGCTATTTCAAAAGTATTTCAGTATCCACCAAATCGAAGGCTTTTTGTAGATCAACAAAGACCGACGACCCTGTGTTTAACCAGTCGTTAGTTACTTGACAAGCGCAGTACACATTGAATTTGTTTTCTTTCTGAAACCAGATTGGTGTGCAGATACAATATCGTCTACATTTAGATGTTGAATCAGGTGTTTCCGTACCTTTCTTTCGAGAATCCTTGAGATGCATGACAATAACAAAATGGGCCAATATTTAGCTGGGTTATACTTGTCACCCTGTTGATGTGGATTTTGTTATGTTTAATTTATGATGATTAAGCCTTCGCTGCTATATATCTGTGAATCTTCTTTAAAAACAAAAAAATATGTTTTGAATAAGTTATGCGGATCATCCTTCCAAAAACCATTCACTCACAGTCACTCCATCGATTAATTACAGTGCTCTCGAGTTCACGAGCACTTTCATATTTATTTTCTCCTCACCACAATAATCTCTTTTCAAAGCAACCGCCACAACAAGCCACTTCGGTAGAGTCTCCGTTCATCCAATGAATCTAATTTACTTTACTTTACTTTAAAACGCAAAGATCATGATGTGATAGAGCATTTATGTCAGCAGCTTCCCGGTTGTGAATCAGACTCCTCAAATCACTGAAAATTAGCGAGACTGTTGATGACTATGAGAGAGAAAACAAGCTTTATCCTGAATATGTTTTGTTATGTTTTATTGTAAGCACTTTGAGCGCCATCTGAGCGGATAAGACTAAACTTTACACAATTCTGGATCCATCCTGCTTCATTCATCCACGTCGACATAATTCTAATATTCGTGATTATTTTGTTCCAGTTCCATAATTTATAAACTAGCAGCCCTGTGCGAAATTTTCTCTTTCTTTCTTTCGTGCAAACCCCCCATTATCAGCTTTCATTTAATAAATTGAACACCCTTTTTCTCCCAGTACTTTCCATCAAGTATATAGGCACGATTAAAATAAAACCTGTCATAATCGTGATATACACCAATAGTGTCTCTTTCATTAATAGAAAGCAAGCAAGGTTACGAACCAATTGCTTATTCATTTCTGATTACCAGCTTTATAACATTTTAATGCCTGCCGATCCATCACTTTTATAATTGTCTGCTAGTTATGGTGTCCGTGGGAAATGTTTGCGAAAATCATGATGAGTTATTGATATAGCATGGTTATAAAGTCAGCCAGTCTAATATACATTATACGCAACTACATTCATGTTTTGCGATAATTAAAAGGGTCCAAAGTTACCCTATCGTTTTATAACAAATTATAACAAAATCTTTGTAGAAAATTTAGTAAACTCCTTCTTTTAAAAAAGAGGCATATTTTGGATATTTTTGTATACGACATAGATCCAAATGCCAAAACTGATCATCATTATTTCACCTATTTTTTTTACCTTGATCACCTGTAAGTGTATAGAAGCATGAAGGCAAATAATGTTACCCCTGCAAGTAGGAAATAATAAGCCAATGTTGACAATGAAATTGATCGGTATATCAGAGATAACAGATAACAGATGTCAGGAGTGGGATGCCTTCACTACGGCGCTGCGGTATACAACATGACACAGAGATGGAAATATGATATTCGAAATGCACACTGCAAATACAAAAGCGGAAAGCTCTTTAATATCTTGAAGATGGTAAAAGGGATCATTGCTTGCCTCTTCTCACATAAAGACTACTGTACGTTTGATGAAAACAAAAACAAATTGTACCTAGAAAATGTTGTTTGTTTGATTGAACTTAAAGGCATTTCATCCATAAATGACTATTTATGCCTTAAAGGGACTTTGTAACATTGTTCAGATGAGAGATAGTGGTGCTAAGGTAGTGACTTCAATGCTGGATGTACAATTAAAGATAATCTGAAAATTTGAGTGAAAACGGATCATTATTCATGGTACAAATTGGGAAAACTGATCTGATCGATTCCTTAATTCTCCCAACTATATTACATTTTAGGTGAATGTAAATCGTCACAAAGCAATGAAATGGCTCTACATTCCATTCCAGACAGTTAAGTGTTGACAGATTTGTATAGCCTGTTTTATGAATTTTTTTGTCATGGAAAAACGGTTGGGAAAATTCAAAAATGGTTGGGAGAATTTACTGTTAATCACTTTTAGAGGGTGCCTCACATCGACGCCTTCAAAGAAAACCATAGATATCTTTGTGGTTTGAGAATTTGTAAAGGATTTGTTGCATGTCAGAGGGTTAGTATAGTAAAAGGAATATAGTAAGTAACATTTTATACAAAAACTAAGCAATTTTTTTCATCAACCTTCAACAATGTTACCGAGTCACTAAGGTAACTAGTAGAAAATTAGATTATAATTCTGTACTATACTGCATGGTTACAGTTACAGTTTATGGCTAGATCTCACGAGGCTTTATAGTTTTTGCCAAGGCGATTCACGAGGCGTATTCATAAAAATGATTTTAAAAGGTAGGTGGAATCATTATAGACCGACGTATGCTTGAGAGTATCCGCCCAGCCATGCATGCTGTAAAACCCATTGGAAGTTCTCTTGATTCTGGGGTGGGGAAAAACATGAAAAGAGCACTCCGGCTTTCCCCTGAGCTGGCTACGCCAATGACAAGTACCGTGATTTATATTGTCACCGGCCATGTCATACATGCCGGCGAATTTATGTGCCCTGATTTAATGCATAAAATTAATTTCACCTGTAACAGAAAATGCAGTAGGTTTATGCAGGCATAATAATGCATCGGTGTTGTTCTCACGGTAGCCTATAATCTAGGCGGAGTGCCGAGCTTTTTTCTTTGCTGCTAGACAAACCTTAAGCAGAACGTCTGATACAGCGAGACTACGAACCGTAGTCTCGCCGTATCAGACGTTCTGCTTAAGGTTAGTCTAGCAGCAAAGAAAAAAAGCTCGGCACTCCGCCTAGATTATAGGCTATTCTCACGGAGGAAAAAAGAGTGTGGGAGATCATTTAAGTTTACGTAAGGAAAATTCATATCAACGCTTGGGAATTTCTAGCAAAGTTTGATATTCCTAAAACAAGCAATGAAAGAGCTGTCATTCTACCCAACGATTAACACACTCGCTTATCGATAATTACAAATGTATTATGTATTATTCAGGTCACAAAACAATCGACTGATAACACAAAAAGAGATGAAGAGAGAAAGTGGGTCGGAGTAGGAGAGAAGTGAGGGGAGAGAGACATGACGACGAGAGATACAGAATGAGTGCCAAAATTACAACTAGAGAGATAGAAAGAGAGAGAGAGAGAGAGAGAGAGAGGGGGAGAGATGGAGAGGGTAAAGGGGTTAGAGTAGGAGAGAAATGAGGGAAGAGAGACATGCCGACGAGAGATACAGAATGAGTTCTAGAATTAAAATTAGAGATAGAAAAAGAGAGAGAGGGAGACGGGGAGGGAAAAATTAATAAAGTGTGAGAGAGTGAAAGTAATAATAATAATAATAATAATGATAATAACAATAATGATAAAAGACGCACATTGTGAATAGAGAGCGTGGAATAGAGAGAAACATATAGAAGAGACATAGGCCTGCAAGGAATGGAGAAAGAGATTCAGAAAGAGAAAGAGAGAGAAACGCATTTCATAGCTTCTTGATATATTAATTTTTGTTGTTCTGCATCTGAAAAGAAATGACGAAGTTAAACTATATAGTATAGAAATTCAAGGATTGAATTATCAAAAACTTACTTCTTGACACAGCTGCGGCAGCGTCCAGTGCGTCTCTTATCGACCCATAATCTCTGAGATCAAATTCGAGCATGGTGACGTTTTCTTGAGTCTCCATCAATTCCTTCATGGCGATTGCAATGAGGGACGAGTAGCCCGGATACTGCCAGACCAACGCGAATTGACGCCATTTGTATTCCTCGAAAAACGCCACGACGGCTTTCGCCAGCACTCCAGTTTTGAAAGACGTGCGAGTGAGGGTTCGATATCTGTTCTTGTCGTCGAGGACGGCCGAGGTGGAGACCCCTGTCACGACAGGGAGGTTCCAATAGGCGGCGAGGTCGGCGATTCCCACCGTTTCGTAGCTGCACGGCGAGCCGAGGATGCCGTCCAGCGAGTAGCGACGGTAGAGCTCAGCGGCGATCGCTGGAGCCTCCATGACCGGGCGTCCGCAATCCGGGCCTGTCTCGCGAAAGACGTAGGACATTGAGAAGTTGAGGTAGAGACCTCGCGCCGCCCCGTCGTTCACCTTCTCGAAGGCGATGTCGATGGCGGGACGCAAATGAATTTCATTCAGATTGTGTGGAGGGCCAGTGAGAAGAAGAGCTAGTAGAATCGTAGTCATTGTTGAACGTCGAAATTAAAACCAGGAAATATGTCTTGAAAATTATTTTATTACCAGATGCACTGCACACTGTAACTGCAGACAATAAAATCAAGAAATATCAAAATGGATCAGTGTCACTCTATTCTCATATCTCACTTTGTTTGATAGGCGCGCGCACGTCGCAACATCACGAAGGCCGGTGTCGTGTGCATACACATTAGTCACACCAAGATCGATAGCAGACCGATGACAGACCGAACCAAAATATGACACTATCGGAAAGTGTTGTGGTCCGCTGGGAGACGGTTTAGTGGTGTGACCGGTGTATCACGCGTTTTGTTGCATAGCAGATCGATGAGTTCAGTAGATGATGTAGAAACAGCCAAGTTATATTGATCAGGGTCGCGCGCCGCCATCGTTGATGAAAGCAATAAACGTGATAAATGCCTTTTCATTCCGAGTTCGATCTTGTGTTTGACAAACACTTCAATTAAATTCTACAAATCCGTCTTCTTTTAAGTTAGAGGTGAATTTTGTGTGCTCTAAAGGTCTTTGCTAGCCTTGAAAGGCGATTTCTTTTTTGGAGGTACATGCAAATCATCACAAGGTTACCGTGAAAGTAGCCGTAACCATGGTAACTGGAGGTGCGATGGCTCATTGGTAAAGCAGTGATCTCGTAGCCCAGAGCTTCCGGGGTTCAATCAATCAATCGGTGTGCTAGTGCCCTTGGTAAACATTAGTGATCTTTACCAAGTCCCTTGGAGAGTGCTTAAAGCCGTCGGTTCCCCGGTTAGGCCTACAATTGCTTTCTCAGCAGTCAGGTTAAACAATCATCCATCATCAATTTCATTTGACAAATTCATTTTAGTCCTGGGTTGTATAATCAGGGGAAACTTCTTATTTATTTCAAAGATGAAATTATCCCTTTAGTAAAGTATGTAATACATACTCCATATTTTATTTCTATTGGTAAACGGTTTATTTACATACTGTATAGGACTTACCTAATCGTACAGGCCTATTTTTCAATATGCATTTTGCGCAGGCCTAAGGAGAGTGTATTCTTAGCGAAAGACAATCGAATTCAAGACATATATCATGTAAGAAACGAAGAACTGCTCACAGTACCATCGAAGATTCACATGGTTTTGTGATGCATGCATATAAACAATAATCTTTACGACATTTAAAGATAAAGTTGACTTCTGGTCATGCGATTGCATTGTGAAAGAAACGGTGTGGAATCGACCAGGAAAGGTTGATCATCTAGCATATAAGAATTTGTGTGTATTGCAAGGTTCTGGAATCTTTAAAATGATAAGAAATTTGGCCAAGTAATTTGGTAAAGTTACAAACACTGTACACAGAAAGATGGATATGGGACTACACGAACATATGGGGTAAAAATCCTACCCGGGTTTTTACGATGTTACATGACATAATTATTTAGAATATGAAGGCATTTGAAGAGCCATGCTTTTCAGGGAACATGTCTTATCTGATGTTCTTCCACACTTGCATAATAAGAGTGATAACGCTCAAAAACTATTTTTCACCTCTTCCCAGAACTCAACCTTCTCTTTAAGAGTTTTTCGTTTATTTATTTATATATATTCATATATACATGGTAAACAGTCCAATCAGTGACAAGACTGGATTCCATTCAATGACAATGGCATATTTAATACGAATAGATAATGCATGAGAAAATGAAAAGTAATGGCATCAAAACTAAATACTTCCACAATCGAAAAACAATATAAAGAACAATAAAAGGTCAAATATGGCTGAACACCAATAAAGCACAAAACATCAAGAATCAAAGGCCCGAATTCACAAAGGAGGTTTGTCAAAAAACCTAGGTTTATGTGCGTCATATGACGCGATTCGACGCGTTTTTACTCCTTTGTGAATTCGGGCCATAAGGTCGAAAAAGTTGATACTTCGATGAGACAGGTTCACTCAGTCGGTATAGCGTCTGCCCATCGAACCAAAGATCGTGGGTTCGAATCCGACCCAGGCGGATGATTGAAGCCCGCGTTTCGTTGATGCAGGCTAGGTTACAGTGGAAAACAGCCGGTCCTTCGGAAAGGACGCTTCATGGAAGCCCCTTGTAGAGGAGAGCCACTGCAAAAATCCACTGTTATATTCTTCTAAGAGTAGAGGGAAACACCGGTGTAGTGATCCATCTGCACATCCTCAATCAGTTAAACGGGAGGAGAGACTTCACATAGAGGGTCACAGTGATTAAGATCGCCCCCCCCCCCTCCCCCCAGGCACAGGTGACGCCAAATTCCTTTTTGTTAAGCAAATGTTTCTGCGTTTATTGACAAATACAATACAAAACATTCAAACAACAGCATTAGTATAAAATATGATTAATTACATCTTTATAATTGAAAACTGGAAAGTATAAAGGTAAATTAGAGAAACAAAATAAATGCAGAGGCCAACTATCAGAAGCATGAATGCTTGAGTCAGTAGCAGTCGGAAAGAGGGAGGGACAGTCATGACGCTGTTATAGGAGTATGTATGAGAATGAAAGGTCATATTATAAACATATTTTTTCCAGAGAGAGTTTCTAAATACAAATGATAAAAAGAAGAAATTGCAAGTGCATGCATGTGTGTGTGTGTGTGTGTGTGCAAGTGAAGTAAGTGTTCGATTCGTTTTTTTTCATAAACTGGTTTGCAGTTTGAGCATTATAATAATAATAATAATGATGATAATAAGGTTAAAAAGTTCAAAAGCTTAAACAGTTTGAAAAAGTCTGTATTCATGTTCATTTACTTGATACCTCTAATATTAGTATTTCTCTGCATGGCGTTAAAAAAACACAGAAAAAACAGGGGAAAAAACATTTAGATCAAATTACTGACTGTATAGGTGAACTCATTTACATTCTGGGTTTATATTCTTTTAACTGTGACACGCAAAGTGATATCAAATATCTCCCAGACGACCCATTTCATTATTGAGTCAATAGAACATAGTATCGCCTTGAACGGGGCATAGTAGATATACGTATGCCACACAAACAGTTGAGGGAACAAATTGGAAAGCTCTTGAAAATTTCCGTTATAATATATAATAATATATAATATATAATATATATGTGACACGTATGCTAAATTCGTCCGTTGTCACCTTGGGGTGTTTTTTAAATCAAATTTCTAAGTCGATGCTGCATCGATCGCCGGTTTGATCTAAAAATGTCTTTAAATTGTGTTCTATTTCTGTTATATTTACTGATTACACATCGATCGCAATTTTGATTGAAAAAATTTCTATAAATTATGTTCTGTTTTTATTACAATAACTGATTACACGTTTGAAAGGCGAAGGTCGTATTCTATGCATTAATAATTTAACCACCGAATCAGTAAGTGTAATGTACACAGCCATATTCTTGACGAAGTACATTGGTACAGAACTTGAAGAAAAAACATATAAATGATATGTTGGAGAGAGAGAGAGAGAGAGAGAGAGAGAGAACGAGAGTGGAGATAGGGATAGGATAGGAAACAGGAATACATGCAGATAAAAATGGGGAGATGGAGAGAGATATATATAAATATAGAGAGAGGGGAGGGAGGGAGGGAGGGAGGGAGGGAGAGGGGTAGAGGGGGAGATGGATAGAAAAAACCGACAGAGAGAGAGAGGGGGTTATATCATGTATATATTTATATATATATAATTATGTGAGGGTGTGCGCGCGTGTTATTGATTGTGTGGGTGTGTGTATGTGTGTGTGTGTGTACTCAGTGTTCAATGCCACCACATATCAGAAACACATGTAAAAAAATTGGCGCCGCACATGTGTCGCTATCTTCCTCGAACTATCGCAAAGCTGGCGTCTATAGGGAGATTGAAGATTAAAATAACCAATAAAAGCACGCATCTATATTCCTCTTAAATTACAATTTTGAATAAAATTATGCTTTCTCGACAGTGTGTTTATGAAACGCAATCAGAAGACAGGGAAATACAATTTTGAAATTATTTTACTGAAATGAAACACTGGTAAGCAAAATTTAATTCGTTTCAGTGGACCTGAAGTAATATATACATCACATACAAAACTTTAAAAAAAAACAGGTACTTGTTTTTACTGGTAGTAGTAATACTCCCCCCCCCCCCCCTCCTCTCCCCCCCCCCCCCCCAAAAAAAAAAAAAACAGCACACTGTTAATCGTTTTCGTTACCGGGACTGTTTCTTTTTACTTGATTATGTTTCCAGTATCAACACCAGAATACTTATACGCTAGTTATCATATAATTTATTGCAGTATGATTTCAACTTCTTTACCCTCACTTCCTTTCCCCTTTCTATTCATTTCCTTTCTTCTTTTATTCTTCTTTTGGTTCGTATATATTAATTTTGTATTTTATAAGACGTATCCAACACAAGCATAATTATGCTTTTAGGAAATACGCCATTAAAACTTTTGCTATGATTAAACCAAATATTGAGTTCTGGTATGGGAATTTTTTTTGAGAGAGAAAATTGCTACAATTTATTCCGGATTGTTTATCCTGCAGTAAATTGCTTGTTTAAACCAGTGAAAAAAAGAACCCACAAAAAAGTACTAGGCATTATCTTCAATAAAAACCACAACTCGCATTTGCACATAGTAACCTGTGTTAAGCACATGGTGTCGGGCCTACTTACCCGATTTCCTTATCTTTCTACGCTCTTTACTCAGCCATTATACATTTTCTAGCAAAATTGTTTGGCACTTGTCATTTATTTGTAATCTTGAACATTCAGTATACATTTCGTTCGATTCTGTCAGACTTTATTTTCTATATTTACCAGAAATCAAGATAATCTTAAAATTGTCATCATGTATAAATGCATTACCTTTTTATACGAAAAAGAGATGGAGAAAATATATGTTACTTTGACATGAATTGAATTGAATCTGATTGAATATCTGCCCCATTTCTTTTCCACCGCACTAACTTCTCTATCGCTAATCCTATTACACATATCTTTCATAACATGAAAATGTCAATATTCTGCATATAGACTTTTGTGTTATACATTGAATTGAAATGAATTGAATCGAATTGAATATCTGGACGATTTCTTTTCCACAGCACTAACTTTTCTATCTCTAACCGTCTTGGTAACTGCATATATGTTTCATAACATCAACAATGTCAGTTCACCGCATATGGACATTAGTGTTATACCTTGAATTGAATTTAATTGAATCGAATTGAATATCTAGACCATTTCTTTTCCAGCGCACTAATTTCTCCATCTCTAAATGTCTTGGTAACTGCATATATCTTTCACAATATCAACAATGTAAGTAGACCGCATATGGATTATTGTGGTATACAGTCACTTCCAATTCATTCCATATTAAAGTGACTCTGTAATATTGTTGAAGGTTGATACAAAAGAACGGTGCAATTTTTGTATGAAATATTACTTATTATATTCCTTCTACCGTAGTTACCCTCTAACATCCTGAGAAAATTCCTTGAATTGAATTTAATTGAATCGAATTGAATATCTAGACCATTTCTTTTCCAGCGCACTAATTTCTCCATCTCTAAATGTCTTGGTAACTGCATATATCTTTCACAATATCAACAATGTAAGTAGACCGCATATGGATTATTGTGGTATACAGTCACTTCCAATTCATTCCATATTAAAGTGACTCTGTAATATTGTTGAAGGTTGATACAAAAGAACGGTGCAATTTTTGTATGAAATATTACTTATTATATTCCTTCTACCGTAGTTACCCTCTAACATCCTGAGAAAATTCTCAAACCACAAAGATATGCATGGTTTTCTTTGAAGGCGACACTGTAACACACTCTAATAGTGATTAACAGTAAATTCCCCCAACCATTTTTGAATTTTCCAACCGTGTCTCCTTGACAATAAGACACAGGCTTTTAAAGATCTGTCAACACTAAAATGTCTGGAATGGTATAAAGAGCCGATTCATTGCTTTGTGACGATTTACATTTAATTGAAATGTAATTAGATTGTAATAATATATATCAAATCAGTTTTCCCCAATTTTTATTATTAATAATGGACCGTTTTTCACTCAAACTTTCAGATTATCTTTAATTGTACATCTAGCAATGAAGTCTCTACCTTAGCACCATTTCCTCTCATTTAAACAATGTTACCAAGGCCCTTTAAGGGATACCTTCATTATATTTGAATAGCATCGATTATGCCAGCGAAATAGTGTGTCTTGTCACTTATTATGTCAAATACATATCAATTTTTCTGACAGTAAATCGAAATTCTAATGTCAACCAGCTTTGCATTCTATTAATTTGAAGATTCGATGGGAAATTTAAAAACACTTTAATGCACTTCGCCCCCTCCCCGTTCCCATCATTTGTCACATTTCTTTTTACTGATTTTCTGATTATTGAAATTACTGAATTATACCCAGAAATGACGGAATTTTTTTTATTATGACGTAAGTATACCAGGTTTATTCCAATGGCTTTTCAAAAAAAAGATCCTGTATCTAAAAAGTTCCACATGAACCGTTTTGTTTTGGGTGTGATGCACTTCACCATACTGCTTTGTATTAAAATGTCAGAATGAATATCTACAGTCAGTAGTCAGATTGTGACATTTATAACACAAGACATATTAGTACCGATGTAATTTAATTTTCTTTCCTTTTTGACACAAAGTTGGCTCCATTTTAATTAGATTCCATTCCTGTTTAATCCTGGAATTCCAGTCAAATGTTGTCCCAGCGGTCATGTATGTTTTTATAATTTGTCTCTATCTGAAAGACGTTCACCCAATATATATTTATTTTCTATGTTGACTCTTGTTCAGATGAGTGAATTAAATTGATTAGTCAACATCACGTTAACAAAACACAGAGGTAATTATTTAATTTTCTATTCTTTTGAAACAAATAAAGATTCCACAAAGATTTCTTGCATTATGAAAGCAAATGCCTTTGTATAATTCTGACGGTAATAAAAAATGATTTTAAGCAATTGTAGTAGGAAGTGATGATTACCCAAACAGAAAAATGAGAAAAACTTATTATCGGAACTTGGTAACTCAGATAAATAAACTATAAGTAGATAACGTAACTCTAAAAACAAAATATGTGATGTTCTGCTTGCAGTGGAAAAAATCTTGGGTAAATGTTACCCAATTAAAAAAGAAAATTGTGATTAGATTCCCCCCCCCCACAAAAAAAAAAAAATAATAATATATATTTTTTTTTTATTAAAAATTTAAAAAATGCATGTCCATGTTTACTCAACATTGATCAACATTTTACCCAACTATTTTTAGAGTGTAACTAAATTATAAAATATGTCTATATATGTTTATCTCGAAGATCACTGGTTTAGAGAGGCCCCTTTCCTTTTTTCCTATAACTTGGCGCAATATTTGTTGGGACTTTGAATTATAATTGTGCGAGTTCTGTTCGTTCACGACTGTACTTCCATGATGTTTTATCATTGCTGTCACGGTGTTTACCGGCCCAGTTTTATACATAAGTGTTTCGGCTAATCATTTAGTTGACGAGTTGTCTTCCCCTTTATTTATACTAAAAGTCATTCTAATCTATTTTATAGATTTCTTAAAATATAAAAAATCTCTTCCACATGATGTGATGACACATGACCAACAGAGTGGACCCTTACTTGATCTAAGTACCCCAGATTGATAAGGTTTTGTTCCTTGTTTCTGTCACTTGAAACTGATTTCCTAGTAGAGTCTTTGCAACATGATGCAAGATTGGTTGATTTTCCTGTAAGATTCTTCGACTCTACCACTTTGGTTTCGTTTCGTTCTCATTATTTATAATTTAAAACGTTATACAGACGAGGTTTGGTATCGTGTCATCTCTACTTAAGGCTTGATTTATAATACCATGCCGGTGCATTTTGGCGGACCGCTGACATGAAAACTCCATCACCTCCTCGACATGAGAGGCTGAAAAAAGGAGATGACTGTCATGGACCCATCGTGTTCTCTTTGGTCATGCACGTTTGCCGGTTTCCTGTTAATAATAATAATTACAGTGCTTATATAGCGCCTAACACTTACTTTGTCAGAAGTCTCTAAGCGCTCTATAATAATACAGCATAATTACCCTGGCTGATCGTACTTTCTTGCTAAGTGTTCACTGCATTTAGCCATAGCTGTGCTAAATCTGTCCATCATGGCACAATAGTAACTGTTGATTGTAATCTGGGTAATAGCGTATTTGATGTGAAGCACGACGTTATATTGGAGCTGGTGGGTATAATAGGCAATGTGCATGTTGCCTTAGTTTCCTTTAAAGCAGTTAAGAAAGAAGAAAAATGATTAATTAACATCATACACTAAATCGCCCAGTTTCATTTCAATCATTGTTGACTACTGCTTTAGGTATCAATGTTTACACTGTCATTGAATGGTAAAATTATAGGCTTGTCATAATAGAATAGCCCACCAAATCCCATCCCTTTTAATTAAAAAGAAAGGTCCTTATAAATGAAAAGAGACAGAAAGTGCTCACCATGAAAAAGGATTTTCCTCATCTTTATTCCGCAACTGCTACAAACGACCTTGATGATACATTCGTTATGATCCCCGTCACCGCGTTTATCACCAAGGAATACATCTGAGATGCATTCCAATCTCATTAATGCATTGTCTCTCGAAACTCGGCAGTCTTACATTGCTTTGATGTAACCGATTTGCATGGGGCTAGGATTGTGATGATGATGGCTCGCTCATGCTGCTAATTCAATGTTTAAATAAAGTGATAATCAGATTAGGGATAACCAACTTGTTTTCATTTCATCACTTAAATTTTTGAAAGCTTTTGATAAATACATAAGGACAGTGCATCGTGTATACATGTATTACAGCAATAAGATTCATAATTATAATAATAATAATACTACTCGGTTTTTATATAGCGCTTATTACAATCACTAAGCGCTTCCAAACTTGGAGATTATTACCCCGGCTTCAGCTGTGCTGCAATCGGGCGATGGAAGAACTTAATTTAATTTAATTTAATTTAATTAAGGAACTTTACATAACTATCTTGATCTAAGGAAACACGAGCGAACGAACGAGCTGTGCTGCCATTACGGCGCTCTAGCATTTCAAAGAATGAATTCCTGCCAGGTATTTGCAGAGTATATTGAATTGAATCGAATTGAATTAAATTGAATTTATTATGGGATGCCTTTCAATATATTTCATTTTATTTCGTAATTCAAATATACAGAAAATTTAAAACAATACATTTTTGTTACCAACGAAAAGAATATAACTTGCTAATATCAGGTTAGTTATGAAATTTTTAAGCTTAAAACACGTTAAATCAAAGTCTTTAATAATGTCGATATTGCCAACTACTTTTTCTAATAAATTGTCTGAATTTATTCAAACCCATTTATCATGGCCATCAATCAAGGGGGACAATGCTCACCGGTGATTAGGTTCCATCTTTGTTTTCATATAAGAACAAAGCAGCTTCTTGATGATATTATTGTGCCTTCATTGCAATCGCAATCTATTTTCTTCCAGGTTCTCTCTTGCTCACTCTCTGCCTCTTTCTCTCTCTTTCTCTCTCTTTATCTCTCTTTCTCTCTCTCTCTCATTCTCTCTCTCTCTCACTCACTCTTGCGTCTCCTTGCCCTTCCCTCACCCCCCCTCTATCTATTTACCTTGTTATTCCATTGTCGCCCTTGTATTGTCTAAGCTGTCCTTTGCGCCAAGCACCTGATATGGGATTGTATTACATTTTTTCCCTCGATTTTTAGAGGGAAAAGTAGCTTATAATTTTCTTGTTTTCTAGGTAGGGATGAAATTTACAAGATTTTTAATCATTAATTTTTCCCAACTCATTTTTAAACCAAGCTTTACTTGTATTTATTTTCACGATGTTTGTGTTTTTATATTTTTGTATTTTTACTTGTAATATGTATTTCATGTGGTTTTAATGAGCAAATAAATTGAATTGATATCAAATTGAAATCATCCTAGTCTCAGCCTTCAGCCCGGGACACTGGTTGACCATTGGTCATCAAGGTCATTGACACTGTCCAGGAAAAATTCTTGTGAGAGTAAGAAAAGGAAAAGAATGATAAAGCTGTTCAAGATTTTTTTTGACTGATATTGATGTTTTAATTTTTCATTTCCATTTCGTTTGTAGATTTTCGATGGGTATTACAGTGTAAAATGTCATCCTGAAGTGAAAAAATAGTATTCTTTACTTCCGAATGACAGTGATCCCTAGTTTTATTAATGCCTTCCTAAAGAAGTGAGAGATAGATAAGATGGAGTTACAAGGCATGTCAATTAACCTAAACCCAATAAAGCTCTTCTGGGCCATGCAATAACAAACTGGAGGCTGACAAACATGTCAAACTTTTGACCCCTTTTAAAAGTCAGTGCTGAGGAGAGGAACAGGGTGAAATCAATGACAAAAGTAATATGGGTTATCTCTACACTGATATACAACTAATATTATCAGTGGAAGTAATGGTGACCATACAAACTTTAACATTAATCAAAATTTGCATTTATTCCAATTTGTATAAGTACAGAAATGCACTTGCTTTTGTTGGCACTTTTTTTACAATTATCCTTGATGTGTAACACTTTATGAATGGAATTAATATTTTGTACCTACCAATGTATCACAGAATGTCAACGTTATCATCGCATTAAGATTTGCATTTTAGTACCACATTATACAAAAAGTTATAATGAAATTTTGTCACACTTTTGTTAAGAATGTACTCACTATTATTGGATAATAATAGGCATTTCTATAATAGCGCCGTCTATCTAGAAATTCTATTCCGAGGCGCATTTATTATTACCCCGGCTTTAGCCTAGCTGCCATTACAGCGCTCCAGCATTTTAAAGAATTCATTCCTGCCAGGATACTGTAAATGATTACAATAAGAATGATACAAGGAAACAAGAACAACAATTCCTTACGTTTACCCCATAAATAGGCCTAATAAATTGTTTAAAGGCTCTTCTTATTAGGTGTTACTTTGTTTAGAGCCAAGTAAAGTCCCCCCCCCCCCCAAAAAAAAAAAAAAAACAACAACAACAACAAACAAACAAACAAACACAAAAACAAAGCAACAACAACAACAACAAAATCATAAAGAACAAATCACGATTAAAGAGCATAATTAGGCACAGGACCAGAGGGAAATGGTCAATTTAACGCAACGTAGGGCATTTTTTCGCCCTTCAGGTCAGTTTCGACCTTTAGGACACAGGACGTTTGTATAGTGATAAACAATGATCAGTCCCTCCTCCCTCCCACTGATCTGCTCATACCCCTGGTCCCACCTACACGATAACGAAAATACCTCCATCCATCCATTTCTTCCAGTAGAATAACAATAACTAGCACTTATAAATTTGTTATTTAGGATAGTTTTGCTTCACGGAACGCACTACGAAAAACAGCGAAACACAACAGAGGCAAAATTCTCTGTTGGCACATATGATACTAAAATAATGATAGTTTTGGCTATCGATATTTCGAACGTACTGTTTTTCAGGCAGTTTGTTATAGATGTATGCTCAAGTTTTCAAGCACGTTCACGTTTTTACAACAAAATAACCCCGATAAATTAAACCAAATGAAAAAGACAACAAAACACTGTTTTTCTTTTCCTTTGATTTTAAGTAGTAACTCCCTACAAATAGTAATCGTTGCATGAGACCTAGGCTCTAATGTGCACGTTTATTGTAGGTGTATAAAGCTACAAGGAAATCGACCCGGGCTCGCATGCGTTGTATCAGAGTCAAATTCATGTCACGGTTCGGAGGACAAAACTATGTAAGATCGAATCTCTTTAGAAATCAACAC